>JBDJHY010144386.1:0-13085 GCA_039654485.1 Withania somnifera | reverse complement strand
AGTAGCAGTGGCTTCTATTCCTATGCTGGTGTTGTCTATACCAGTTGTTTCCTGTACAGTAGCACCTCAAGAAGCCATATTAGATCCAGAGAAGAAGCTCCTGGCCAGGTTTCTCTAATTGAATCCCCTGAGTTTTACTAGTGTTCTGAGGGAGGGTATTCATGAGTTTTTAGTCAAGTGTGAGGAAAGGTTGATGAACCTTGATGTTTTGGAGTCGCATAGGGTTTCCAACAGCACTTAATAGATGAGTGGTGAAACAAAGAAATGGTGGAGAGTAGATATGGTGTGCAGACCAGCCGGGTTGGTTCAATTGTCTTGCACAGAGTTCTACTAGAGATTTATATTTCATATCCCGAGTTGAGAGGGAAAGGTTGAGGGAGGAGTTTAGACATCTTGAGAAGGGATCAATGATGGGTTTTGAGTATGAGTCCAGATTCCACCAGTTATCTTTGTATGCGATGGAACTCATGCCTACGGAGTAGGATCACATCCACAAATTTGCTTATGGATTGAGGGCAGGCTCTAGAAGGTTGTATCTTTATTGGTTTCTGATAGTCATTTGTTCAAGATCATAGTTGATCATGCCCAAACCATGGAGTCTCTCTATCGTGAGTTGTGCTAGTAAAATGTTAAGAGGCCTTGACAGAAAGCGTCTTATAGTGGTTCCTACTCAACAGATCGAGGTAAGGCCAATCTAGTAGGACGATATAGGCTTCCCTTCAGGTTTCAGAGTTAGTTCCACAAGGTTACAATGTTTTATCTTCTGGGCAGTCTTCTAGAGTATTTAGGTCTTTAGGCTGTTGTTCCCATTCGAGATCAAGTTGGGGTTCTCAATATGGTAACTCATCAGGTACATATTTCGTGTGTAGTATTTTAGGTCATTATGTTAAAAATTTTCCCTAGAGGGGTATGCTTCAAAAAGTGCCACAACCTGTTCAGCCTTTGAAATTAATGTCTCCACTGGCTAGAGGTGGGGCATATGGTAGAGGTCCTCGTGGTGGAGGTTAGTAAGGTAGGGTCAATGGTTGTAGTAGTGGTCGTTTAAGAAAAGGTTGCCAATTATATGTTGTACCTATTAGGCCGAAGATAGAGGCCTCAAATGTTGTCATCACAGATACGATTTTCATTTGTTATGGATCATCCTTCACCCTTTTTGATCCTGGTTCTACTTATTCATATGTTTCATCCTACTATGTGCCTTTCTTGGGATTAGAAAGTGAGTTGTTATCTGTGCCTGTATCTATTAGTACACCCAGTAGGAGACTTTCTAGCATTAGATTGGGTTTTGAGGTTCTATTTGGTTTTTATTGAAGGGTTTGATACATAGACCAACCTACTGTTGCTGGATATGGTTGATTTTAACATTATACTGGGGATGGACTGGTTATACCCTTACCATGAGGTTTTGGATTAGTATGCCAAGACTATGACCTTAGACGTGCTTGGTGTATCCTTGGTGGCATGGTAGGGTTCTATTATCCATGCACCAACATGAATCATATCTTGGCTTCAGGATAAGAGATTAGTGAATAGAGGATGTCTAGCTTACCTAGCTTGCATGTGTGAGTTTAGAGCTGACACTCCTACTCCTGAGTCTATGCCTATCATTTCTAAGTTTTTGGATGTATTTTTTACCAACCTACCTAGCCTTCCACTCGAGCATGATAATGACTTTTCTATTGTGTTGGATCCTAGAACTAGGCCTATTTGAATTACTCCGTACTATATGGCTCCATCCGAGTTGAGAGAGCAAAAGGTTTAACTCCGCTTCTTCTAGATAAGAGGTTTATTCATCTAAGTGTTTCTCCATATAGTGCTCTCGTGTAGTTTGTTAAAAAGAAGGATGAATTGGCACGTATATGTATAGATTATAGATATATTAATAATGCGACATATAAGAATTTTTATTTGATGCTATGGATTGATGACTTGTTCGACCAGCTTTAGGGTGTGGCAGTGTTTCCAAAGATTAATCTGAGATCAGGGTATCATCAACTGATGGTTTGAGGTGAGGACATCCCAAAGAAAGTGTTCAGGACTTACTATGGGAATTATGAGTTATTGGTTATGCCTTTTGTCCTAACCAACCCTTATAGCCTTTATTGACTTGATGTATAGGGTTCTTAAGTACTATTTGGAATCATTCATGATTAATTCATCGATGATATCTTTATATACTCACGGAGCAAAGCAGAGCAGAGCACGAGAAGCATTTGAGGACTATGCTCTACACTTTGAGAGAGCATCAAATTTATGCCATGTTCTATAAGTGCAAATTTTGGTTGAATTTAGTAGTGTTCCTAGGACATGTGGTCTCCAAGGATGCAATTATGGTAAACTGAGCATAGATTTAGGAAGTTCATAATTTGCTGAAGCTGATATCCTCTTTTGAGGTTTGGAGATTTATTAGGTTAGTAGGTTGCTAAATAAAGTTTATCGAGGGTTTTTCATTGATAGAGACATTATTGAAGAGACTAACAATGAAGGAAGTTCCTTTCTAGTGGTCCAAGGAGTATCAGGAGAGTTTTTTGAGGTTTATGGATATGTTGACTTCAACCCCATTTTATTGCCGATTGAGGGCCGGAGCTTCTCTTTGTATTGTGATGCATCAGGTGTTAGTTTAGGGTTTGTTCTAATATAGCAGGGTCAAGTTATTTCTTAAGCATTGAGGCAGCGGAAGGTTTATAAGAACAACTACCCCACCTATGACTTGTAGTGGGGGTGGTATTCACGTTAAATATATGGAGGAATTATCTGTATGGAGATGCATGTGAGATTTATACTAACCATGGTATCCTTAGGTACATTATGAGCCAATGGGATCTTAATTTGAGGTAGAAAATATGGATATAGATGATAATGAACTACGATATTATTATTCTACACCATCCGGGCAAGGTGAATGTAGTAGTTGATTCCCTGAGTTGGAAGACAGTAAGTATGGGTAGATTGGAGGCATTGGCAATTTCAAAGAGACCACTTGCCTTTTACATACAGTCTTTGGCTACCTGGTTGGCTAGGTTGGACTTGATAAATCTAGGAGGGTTTTGGCATATATGGGGGACCGATCGTGTTTAATTGATTTTATTCGGTAGCATCAGTTTGAGGATAAGCATTTGAGCACTCTCCTTTATCAGGTGCTATCTGATGAGGTCGGCAGGCCTTCTATTGATTCGAATAGGGTTTTAAGGTATGATGGTCATATTTGTGTGATGCAAGTTTATGGTTCAGTTGATTTTGTGTGAGGCTCACAACTTCAGGTATTTGATTCACTTGAATGATACTAAAATTTGTTGTGACTTGTGACAGTTGTATTAGTGAAGTGGGATGAAATGGGATATTATGGAGTATGTTTCTAGGTGTTTGAACTGCCCAATGGTTAAGTCCGAGCACCAAAGGCTAGATGATTTAATGCAAAGACTCCCTATTCCTACTTAAAAGTAGGATCGTGTGACTATTGATTTATTTTAGGGTTTTCTAAGTAGTTTTAGAGGTCATGAATCCATTTGGGTTATTTTATATAGGCTGACTTAGTCAGCGCACTTCATAGCGGTCCATTCATACCACAACAAGAGCGGTTGTCTTAGGTATATCTTCAAGAGGTGGTTCGGTTACATGAGGTTCTAGTATCATTATCTTGTATTGAGGCACTTAGTTTACCTCCTAGTTCTATAACACTATTCAGGTTCATCTTAGCACTACATATCACCCACAGACTGAAGGTAGGTCCAAGAGGACTATTTAGGTCTTGGAGGACAAGTTGAGGGCTTGTATCTTCGAGTCTGGGGGTCCATAGGACCAACATATGGCCTTAGCAGATTTTGCATATAATAATAGCTACCACCCCAACATTAAAATGGCACAGTAGGTATTGTATCAGGTGGTTTATTGGTTTTGATACTAGAGTTCAGGATATAGAGCTTCTTTGAGATTGTCTTTACTAGGTTTTTTTTTAAGATAGACTATGGGTAGTGCAGAGTAGAAAAATACCTATGTGGATCCTAGACTCCATTTCTTAGAGTAGGTTGGTGATAGAGTTTTTCCATGGATGTCTCTAATGCACAGTGTTATGAGGTTTGGTAGGCGATGCAAGCGTAACCCCATGTATATTTATCCATTTAAGACCCTTGAGATAATTGGAGATGTTTCCTATCATCTATCCTTGTCTCCTATGTATTCATCTATTCGTTCAGTGTTTCTTGTGTTGATGTTGCAGCATTATATTCCATATGATCACATGTGATAAATTGGGATGCCATGTAGTTGGTCGAGAGTCTAGAATTTACTCAGGAGGTAGTTGCTATTCTAGTCAGAGATGTCACGAAGTTGAGATCCAGAGAGATATGATGATTAATATTAAGTAGAGACCTAGCCATTCGAGGAGGCCACCTGGGAGGTCAAAAATGAGATGTAGATATAGGATACACAATTTTTCAAACCTTTAGGTGCCTTGCTTCTCCACCTTTCCTATTTTTCCTGACTTTTGGGAATGAAAGTCCTTTTACTGGTGGATAATGTAGTGACCCTTCCGATTGTTTATGTTTTACGTTCTTTCTTGCATTCTAAAGAATTCTAATGTCTTCCCTCGTCATTTATGACCTTCGGGGACTAGTAGTTTTGCTCTCCAATGGTTTAGTTGAGAGTTATCTCATTTTCCCTTTTTAGAGCTCGAACTTAGGTAACCATTGACTTACTTAACATTCATTCAAGACGAGCACAAAATTGAATTTCGATAACTCAGTTTGTTATGGAATTCGGGTTTTGGTCTAGATGGGCCCTTGATTCGGATCTAGGAGATTTCAATGTGATTTTATCTCATTTAATGAGATAATAATTAGCCGATAATTGAATGTTTGACTTTGGTAAATATTCAGTGATTGGAGCATCGGATTAAATATCTAACAACTCCATCAGCTCTAAAATAATGAGTTTGGATTAGGACCAGAGTTCGTTTACTTCCCGAGGTATCTGGGCTAATTGAGTTTTTTAAAAAATTTTAGTAAATTTTGGGTGAATTGATGACATAGTCAATACTTCTCTGAAACAACTGTATATTGGAATTTTGACTAAATTACCCTTTGCGGATGCGGTGCTTAACCACAAATACAGAGGGTCTACCTTGTATAAGCTCCACTAACGTGGTCCTTATACTACCAATGCAGAGGCCTGACCTCCCTCACCCTTCATGAACTGGTCTCCATCCGCAAATACAGAGGGTAATTTTCCCTAAGGACCACAAATGCAGCCCTCCATTACAAACTCGAAGCCCAGTTTACTGGCAGTAAATATTTCTTCAATCTAGTAAATCTGTCTAATTTTAACAACTCTCACTCACTCTACTCTTTAATCATAGCTTAGAAATTGTTGTGGAATCATATAAAGTGTTGGACAAAATTTCCTTAGCTTTATTCTTGGTCTCCCACTTTGTTGGTAAGATTTCTACCTTGCTATGCCCATGGAAATGTCTTCTTTTGATCAATGGCTTCTAATGGTTCTTGTCAATTCTTGGTAAAACCTTATGCATCAGCTTAGTCATAGTGTTTGTTGGGGCATTGTGGAGTATATTTCTCTCTCATAACCATTAATCTCCTTCTTTTGGTATGTAGTTCCTCCATTTTTTATTATACATATTATAAAGTTTTGCACTTCTTTCTTCATATTCTCTGGGAACTTTTGAGCCCAATTCCTACTCAAATTGTGCTCATTTTCTGAGAAAAAGTTCCTAGGGATGCACCAAACTCTGTGGTGATGTTTATTTCTGCGTCAGGTGATTGGGTCCTACAGTCCTCTTTTAGGGATAATTTTCGGTCCATCCCTTAATTCATTATACTTTATACTGTTAGCTTTGTCTTTATATGTAGATGCTTATTTTTTCATTTTTGAGTCTGTATGGAGCTGTTTGAAGTTAGATGAGCTTCACGAGGTTCAGTTTCTTGAGAGTTATGCATTAATGTTGGGGGCCTATTATGACCATTTTCTAAGACTATAAGGCCTTCTGGGCCAATTCTTATATACAAATGGATAAATGGACTAAATTTGGCATAAATGAGATTTTCTGATAATTAATAACAACATAAGATGTCTTTACTTGTTTTAGACTCGGTTGAGTGTCGGGAACCCGATATTAACCTTTTCTACTTATTTTAGCCTAGGTTTCACACCCTTGCACGGGTACTGTCACTTACAGTTACTGTTAGCACTTGAGTCTGATGGAGCTTCGACAGTGAGTACAACATTTTCAAATTATATCACTGTTATTTAGTTGATATGCTGATTACCAGGACATTGGGATTATGGAACTAAGTTGCTGAGGCTCCCTAATTTAGTGGTATTGATACATTATGGCACCTTGAGATTGAGATAAGAGATATTCTTTGGATCTAAAGATTAGTACACGGTTGGCACACCTCTTTGGAGCCTACCTCTTGCATGTCACTATAGGAGGGGTATAAGTCAGAGTAGGGATATACAGGGCTTTCCCTTCCATTGGTCCTGCCTGCTGTGCCTAGGGTACTAGAGGAGGAACGTACACAGCAACTTCAGCATCATTGTATTTATGTACTTTATCACTCTTGTTTCCTATATAAACTCTTTGTAATATGGGATGCCAGATGGGAGAGTATTGTTCTTACTTTTCCATTATTATAGGGGCTTGGAAGGATTTTTATCTTTCTTTACTGCCTTATATACTGTTAGTCTTTACTGTAGTTCTACTTGTGGACCATTTTTACCTAGACCACTTTGTGCCTGTTGTTACTTTCTACGCTTCTCTCCATATCCTTGAGGTTACTGGTACACCACCCTTTTCATGTAGATTTCTTTGCTATCTGTGTTGTTTTACTTTTCTATTACTATTTTTATACTGTTGCAAGGATCTCTGATAGGTCCTTCTATGTTTACCTAAGTTCCTTCTCTGTGCTTAGCTAGCGATACTTGCCTTACTATCTACTTTCTTTCTTATTTTGGTGTACCTATCTTCCTATGTTTTCTTATTTATTTTCGTGACCTATTTTGTTTAAATTTCTATTATTTCCCATAGTTATGCTTCTTTATGCCTGGTGGGCCCTCAAAGCCTACTGGGTACTTGTTTCTTCGATGATTATTACTCATACTATACTCTATATCTTCTTAGTGTAGATTCGAGTATCTGAACACACTATTGATATTGCATTTCATGCCTTTAAGATGGTGACTATTGGTGATATAGGATGAGCTTCGGACGTCCAGCATAACTTGCATCTCATAAGCCTTTATTGTTTCTTTTTTGTGTACCAGAGATGGATCTTGTATTATATTTAAGTTCATAGTGTACTTTGTACCTTGTAGTAGCTCTGTATATACTGGTACCTTGTCTTGGGAGGTTTGTTGACTACACTTATGTTATACTTCTCCCCTATTTCATCTTTTTCTATTTTTCTTTCACCTACTATGAGCTTGTGTATTCGTATTTACTATAGTAGCCTATCACTTAGTTAGTTTGCCTACGTATGGCATAATAGGTTCCATTATGACATAATAATTTGAGTTGTGACATACTCTCATTGAATATCCACATACCTGATAATGGAGGTTTAATATTCAAAACTATGATAGAGACTAGATTTTTATTGAGACTGAAGAAGAACACCATTTTTTTAACTCTGGAGAGATTTTGACAGAGTTTTGTTGCTTGATGGTGGATGAGAATTAATATAAGTATTGGGAATTTATAAAACATATTAAAAATGATGTAGTTTTGGGTTAGTGCGAAGTGAAAATTTACATAAGTGATCAGAGCATCGGGGTTTTCATTTTGTGTTTGAGACGTTTTGTTGAAATTTAGTTGAACAAAAGCTTATTTTGGAGCATGGGTGGTATTTTGGTGATTCGAGGATCGGATCAAAATTGTGAGGATTCCATCAGCTCCAGAATGATGATTTTGGGCTAGTTGAGTCATTATTTCCCTTCCAGGGGTGTCTGGGCTCATTTTGGGATCACTTGTGGAGAGTTGGAAAATTGCCTCTTTTGGTTGGTTTGGGTTTAGGGGTTATTTTAGTTAAAATGACCTCCAATGGTCATTTACGTTGAGATTGGAGTATGTTTTCGACTTAAAATACATATTTGGTTAGTCGTTGTTGGACTCCTTGTTTATTTATGCCCTTGTTTTGAAGTTTAGTTGTTGCAAAAAATTTGCAGTACCAGGCCTTCAGCGCAATCGTGCTCCTCGTGACGTGATCACGGTATATACTGCAATTTTATTTTATGCGATTGCGGTGGTGGGCGATGAGATCTCACTAGTTTGGGGTATAAGATTTTTGTGAGATCGCGGTAGGGGCTACGCGATCGCGGAGAATATTTACTTGGCTGTTGGGCTCGATCGCGCTATGTCGCGACCATTTTCAGTTTATTTTCCAACTTTGCTTTTTCAAATTTCTTCCCTCCCTCGTCCATTTTCCTACCAATTCAAGGGGTAATTGGTGGAATTTTTTGGTATTGAGCAAGATTTTGTTGCTCGTCACCTTGTCGTAGAATTTGGTAAGTTTCTCTCTCCATTTTCTCCTCTTTAAGCTTTACACGATTGGGCTCAATTGTAGTAAATCCTTGATAATTAGCGAGTTGTTGTGGTGTTGGAGCTGTTGTCAACCTTTTTCTGCGATTTTCTCGCTGTTTCATGTAAGATTTGCGCCTTGTTTTTGCTAAAATGTTGTTTGCAATGTTGTGAACTTTTCCATAATCTATGTTTTGCCAACCGAGGACCTTTTAGAGGTCGAATTGATCTCAAATTTGAACCATTCTTTCCTTGAGATGAGGCCTTCATGCTAGTGATTTTAGTTTATTTTTTTAGGTTGCAGGGTCCATAGGCCCATTTTTAGTCCCATTTTTAACATGGTTTGGAAAATGCAATATGTGTATTTTTCTTTATATTTTGATCCCTAGAAATATAATTTGATAGGTTTGGGTGATTTCTACTGTGTTTGGAACTTTGGGCCTGATTCCATACGCTTCGAGGATTCTCTCCGCCACCCAGGTAAGCTAGGTTTACCTTCCTTATAGACTGGGCTACTGGATTGTACTTATTGATATGGCTAGCGGTATAGGTGGCTTCTATGTTGATCGCCTCGATTTAGATGAATCCTTACTCTTTTACTAGCCTTTGTTGATCTCGTGGAGGGACGTAGAGAGCATGGATTATATATGATTTTCCTAGTCTTTCCGAGAATAGCCTCAGGCCTTTTTGGCTATGTTTGAGCCCTCATGCCGAATAAGTGATATGATTTTTAAGTTTGTGTCGTTAGGCCGATCCTAGTCTATTAGTTCCTTTGATAATTATGTTATACCATTATTGCATCACGATCATGGATTACATTATTACATCTGATATCTTGAGCACGGGCATGTCTTGGGGATATGGTTCCTTTATATTTACATATAAATTTTTAATCAAAAGTTTTCCTGGCTTCATAATTAATGAAGATGGGGTTTTTCTTACTTATATCTATGCCACGACCACCCTGTGGTATGACGCTATTTTCATGTATAACAGAAAAGGATTTTTAACTGTCAGATATGATATATTGTTATTGGGAGGGTTACTTGTGACACTAATGTGTAGGAAACCCTCAGTATTTCCACTAATGAGGAAAAGAACCTCAGGATTTGGCACTAAGGTTCAAGGACCCAATGATTCGATTTAGACTTTGCACCAAGGGTTAGGAACCCTACGATTCGGTATGGGCATTAAAGGTCAGGGGCCCTATGATTTGGTATGGTTTGGAACTAAGGTTCAAGGACCCCAAGGTATTGGGACTAGCCGGTATCGATCTTACTTTTCATCACCCTCATGAATTCATTTTTGCCTTGTTTGTGCTTATAGGGCTTAAGGCGGGATCTCGATTTATTTATTGTGTTATTTATGCCTACCGATGGGATGGGTCATTACATAGGTTTTTGTGTGTTTATTTCCTATTCTTCACTTAGTAGCATTTACACTTCACTCATTTTATTCATGGTACATTTATGGTGGCATCGATATCGGCTTTTGACTGGAGTTTAGGTACACTCATTTTACTTCTATTTCGGGCTTTATGGGGTAGTGGTTAGTGCCCGTATGCAATTTCTATGTTTATGATTTCCTATATAGTAATGTACTTAGACCCCATTAATAAGGTTACACTTCTACTCTTATTACCCTTCCTGTGTTAATAGTTAGTTTATTTTTTCTTTCTTACTATCTTTGACCTATTTTACTTCCCTCATTAGTTCTTACTTGTACTTTATTTTTGCCTAGTCGACCTATCATGCGTACTGGGTACCCGTGTTTGGTACTCATACCGCACATTTGTACTATTTTCTTGGTGTAGATACCATAGGGGTTATTGAAGACGTTGAGGTCATGCTGGGTAGATACGGCTGATATGCGGAGACTGCCATGAGCTTTGATGTTCGAGAATATTGTGTCTTCCATGTTGTTTATACTTCTTTATTTTTTATTCATAGCAGGCCCTGTGTAGTATTATTTTTGTAAGGGGATGTATTCGTACATATTTATCTCTTGGTTACTCTGTTAGTAGCTTGTATGCCATTGGTACCAGGTTTTGGGGTTTGGGTTGTATATATTTCCTTCTACCTCCGCTATTGTATTTATTCGGTTATATCATTACTTAAATTGTTTAATGTGAGTGTTTATGGACCATTGCGAGTAGCTCTGGGATATAGGGATAGGCTTGTCTATCGGAGGATTGTAGACTTCATCATAACCCGAGGTTTGGGTCTTAAAAGTGTAGTATTGGAACCTAGGTTCACTAGTCTCTTTGGAATCAGAGCTAATATCTAGTAGAGTCCTGTAAATTGGTGAATTGATGTCACCATCCAATATTCAGGAGGATACGGGGTGCCTTAGGAAACACTTGAATCCTGTTGTGCGTTAATAGTCATACCATTTTAGAAAACATACTTTGGATTCACTTTATCGCAGATGGTGTGTACCAATGGTTCCTCCGTAGATCGATACCCTTCCCCAGCAGGTCAGGAGGGTGTAGGGGATGATGATCAGTCGATTCCTATTACTCCATCTACTACACAACCGCAGGAAGCACTTGCACCACCACCATAGTTTGCATGGCCACCACCGTCAACTTTCAGAGATCTATTATGATAGATGCTTCAAATACTTGATGGGGCATCGACAGGTGGACCCCAGTCATCTTATTAGGGAGGGGAACAGTACGTAATGCCTCCCCCAGTATCCACATCCCCATCAGCATCACCAATTCCACCAACTTTTTAATTTCAGACTTTTACCGTTACTACTATTGAACCTATGCCAGCAGCAGCTCTTGCTTTAGCCACATCTGAGGTACGAAAGATGTTACACCATTTCCTATAGATTAGCTCCACAAGATTCTCAGGAACATAGGGGTAGGACCCCCATGATTTTATTATCATATTCGATGAGCGTCTAAGGACCTTAGAGTTACTTAATACGCACGGGGCTTATTTCACCTCCTATCTGCTAGAGGGTTCCACTAGCCAGTGGTGGAAAGTGTTCAGACATCTTAGGATACCAGGGTCGAACCAACTAACTTAGGGATAGTCTAGAGATGACTTTATAGTATAGATCATTTCTAGATGTTGCAGACCATGCCCACAGCATGGAGGCTTTAGCTCGCTAGGCTTAAGGGGCCTGTGAGAAGAAGCAGTGCCAGTAGGGCAATTTTGTGGTCCAAACCTGGAGGCTGTGATTTCAGCTGAGGGTTCCAACTAGCTGACAATATCAGGCCTCCCTTTATATTTATGATAGTGGTTCGAGTAGCTATCCTATCAGGTACCGATTTCTAGTTCTGAATGGCATGTTGAGGGACCACGTGGTCAGCCCAGAGGCAAAGAAAGTTGTTTTGAGAGTGGCAGGGAAGGTCACTTTTCTAGATACTTTGTTAGGGTCACCATAGGTTATGCTACAGAGGGATGCTTTAACTGTAGCAACTGGGCACACTTGGATCGGGATTGTCCAAAAAGCAGGGCCACTCCAACTGCTGTTGTGCCTGACCAACCACTTTATGTAATGCCACTGATTAGAGGTGGGCCGCCAGAGACATAGGAAGTTAGGGGAGGAGGCAGGGAATCAGAGGCTAGAGGCAAGGGTTTTGATCCACAACAGGGTGGGAGCCAGCATCAACTTTACACATCCCCATACAAAGACAAGACTGAGGCCTCAGATGCGGTTGTCACTTGTACATTGTCTGTTCTTGGGTACTCTGCCTTGACCTTATTTGATACAGGATCCACCTTGTCTTATATATCTATTTAATTTGTTTCACGGTTAGGTGCTTTTAGTGAGCAGTTACCTGTACCCTTAAGTGTATCTACCTTGGTCAGTGCAGCCCTAGTGGTGGATCGGGTATATAGGTAGTCTCTGATGACTATTTAGGGTCATAACACTTGGGCTGACTTGATTGAGTTAGATATGTTAGATTGTGATGTGATTTTAGGCATGGACTTTTTATCCCCTTATCTTGCGTTCCTGGATTGCAATGCAAAGACCGTCAGTAGTGTGGAATGGTCCCACTAGTCATTCATTAGTTTGTGTTATTTCTTGTTGTCAGAACCGTAGATTTATTTCTCGAGGTTGCGATGCTTATTTGGCCCATGTTAGAGATATTAGTGATAGGCCCTCCTAGTGTGATTCTGTACCGGTAGTTAGAGAGTTTGTTGATGTATTTCCTACCAATTTTCCTGGACTCCCCCTCCCTCCCAGTGTGATATAAACTTTTCTATTAAGTTTTAGCTGGACACCAGGTCCATTTCCATTGCTCCTTACCGTATGGTCCCAGCTGAGCTTCGAGAGTTGAGTCTTCTGTTGTTGGATTTTCTATATAGGGGTTTGTTCCATCCTTGCATGTTTTGTAGGGTGCCCTAGTTTTATTTTTGTAGAAATGTCACGACCCGATTTTGCGGATAATGATGCACCTACTATACCACCAGTAGGAGAACAAAACCCCATAGTCTGTAGCCGAAGCGGAGGACTACTATAATTAAAGCGGAAGAATATGGAATGAAATAGTAAAGATAATAAAGAAATATGAATTACACCCAAGACCCGATGTCAA
>JBDJHY010144377.1:0-13085 GCA_039654485.1 Withania somnifera | reverse complement strand
GGATACATCATGATGCACAAAGATGAATTTTCTAAAGTAGTTGGGATATATTTTAGTTTTCCTAACATAAGAGGAAGATAATAAGCAACTACGAAATTTAATAAAAAATTACCATCAATATGATCCTCATTCAAAGGATAATTCACTAGAATTAATATTTAGCTGTAAATTCTCCAATTGAATGTTCTTGAAGGACAAAGTCTATGGAATATATGAAGTATGGTAAACCAATCAGCTCTAAATGCAATAACCCTTAAGAGAGGGAGAGGAGAAAATGATCACAGTAAAGAGGCAATGTGCTCTTGAAGAACCTATGACATAACACTTCATAAAACCTCATAAAAAATATCGGTACCTAAAAATAATTAAGTGCTGAGATCTCAATGTAATGACCCTTTCGACCATTTTATGATTTTGCATTTTCTTGCATTCTAGAGCTTTTTTGTAGCGGCTCTACGTTATTTATGACTTATCGGAACTGGTATTTTAGTTCTCGGGGCCTATGTTTGGTAGTTATATCTGTTTTTCTGTTTAAAGCCCTTAGTACTGAAATTGTTGACTTTAGTCAATATTCTATGAAAACAAACTCGAAACCGGATTTCAATAATTCTTTTAAATCCGAAATATGGATTTTGATCTAAATAGACTCTTGGTTCATATTCGGGAGTTTTGATAATGAGTTTGTACAAAATTTTATATTTTATGTGTTTTATGGTTCATAAGTGAAACTTGGGTAGTCATATTTTGATTGGATCCTCGGATTGAAAATCCAAATGTGCCATCAACTTTGGAATATTGAGTTTGTGTTAGATTATTTTAGGTATCAAGCCAGGAAAACTCATTTCAAGTACCCGGTTGCAAAGTTGGTTATTTTGGCATAGAGTTGACTTTGGTCAACATTGAGCAGAATTTCGATGTGTGTTAAATCAATAGTATCATTTTCATGCAATTTACATATTTGATTTGTATGTATCAGGCTCCATTTAGGCTTAAATACCCAAAGTTTTCTTCCTAAAAGTTGCAGACTTTTGAATCTGGTGCAGCTGAACTTTGTTTAGCACGATTGCGATCAAGGGGAGAGATCACACTAACTCACTTATTCCTCATTTAGTGTGATCGCTCCTACCCCAATGCTGATAGCTCTAAATATTGATTTCCCACTTTAGCTCCAATAATGCTCCCCAGCACTAATGGTGTCAAATCCTTCCTGGACTATTTAGTGCAATCGCTCCGTCATAGCGGTGTAAGAGCTAAACAATCCCTCACCCTTTCCTTTAGTGTGACTGCGCTCTTGAACACTAATAGTGTTATTCATTTTCCTGGTCCTTTAGTGTGATCGTGCTGCATAACACCGGTGGCACTGAGGACTGGTACCTGCTATATAAAGCTAAGATCTTGAATTTTAGCCATTTTCTCCATATTTTCTCTTCTTCAACACTCTGAAACCTTTATTAAAGCTCTTGGGTCTTTGCAGAAGCTATTGGGTGATGTTGAAAACTTGATTTCTTCAATCATTACTGATTTATTGGTAAGTTTCCACCTCTATTTCTTCAAAATTTTCACCCAAAACCCCCGTGTGTGTTCTTTACTTTATTTCATCAATTAACACCTATTTATTGCTCATTTAGCTTTAATTTTGGGTATGAGTTTCTTACGGTGTGAGAAATATTTTTATACCTTTTGTTTGGATTTTCTTTAACCCATATTTTGACCCAGATATTTTATAGCTTTATGGATATTGTTATATTCGTATTAATGTTTAGATTATGTTTTTGCTAGTTACGTTATTGTTGGAGTTTGTTTGTCATTCTTGGTGATTTAGAGCAGTTCGAGTATCTTCTATATTGTTTTTGCAAGCTTGCCTACGGAGGATAGGTAGGCTACAACTTACGATCTTAGACTGGGGTTATATAGGGAATAATTTTGATAAATAGACATCCTTGGGTTGAGATTTATTGGTTGGAACCCATGACCCTGTCCGCCCTTTTAGTCCACCTCTTGGTTACATATTATTATTGCATCTGGGATTGTAGTTATCCTATGACCTTGAGTGGTTTTGACATACTCTAGAACATTGGTGGTTGGTAACTAGGAATGTCCGTGAGTCCCAACATCGACATGGTTGGTTATCCGTGCTGTATATATTGAGCTTCTGTAGGGCCATAGAACTTGCCCATGATATTGTTTGTAGTTGATCATATTATCATGAAAATTGACTTTTATGCATTAATTTCTACTGTTACGGCCAAGATCTCGATGTTAATTAATTTTAAAACCTTGCATGGTCTTGTAGGCCCGTTCTCAATATTATGAGATTAAAATGAGCATTTTAAGATGCTTTATCAATTTTTAATGACTTAACCACTATTTTTAAGATATTACTATATTTAGGGAATCCCATTGACTGTATTAATTCATACTTGTGGAAGCCTATTGATTATACTAATTAATACTTGGGGATGCCTATTAATTATATTGATCATACTTGGGGAATCCTATTAATTATACTGATTCATGCTTGGGGAAGCCCATTGATTGTATTGATTCATACTTTAAGAACCAATTGATTATACTAATGTAGACTTGGTGAGTCCCATTGACCATATTTATTTTGGACCTAGGGAATCCCGAATACATATTTATATATTAGTTCCACTTACATTCATAGTTGTGTTACTTTGTGCACTTACCTTCTTAATTGTACCTTCTGGTTATATGGACGGTCAACAAATGAGTTTTATTGTTGTACCTCTTGGTTCTATGGGGTGCCTGGAGACTCTCTTTTACTTAGTTCTATTCTATTTTCCTTTTATGAGATAGAGTTATAATTGTTGGCATTCCTATCAAGTTTCCCTAAGATTCCCTTCTTGTGTTACCTGAACCTTCCTTGTTGGTGACAAGTTACTTAGGATATTTCCTGTCCTATCCTGTTAGCTAGCTTAATTATATGCTCTATTTGTTGATAGTTGTGACCTACCTTTCTTATTTGTTTATTTATTGCCTTTATTTCTTATATATTCCTAGTCAAACTAGCCTACTGAGTACCCATTGCTTTAGGTATTCATGCTACACTCTGCATCTTCTAGTGCAGATTCAAGCCCTTTTCTCCTTGGTTCACAGAGACAAAATGTAGGACTGGTGCCAATAATTCATCACGGAAGAAAGGACTCACTAAGGGAAGGTCAATTTTACTCGAATCCTGAACATGATCTTGAATCCTACATCGGTAAAATGAATTGTTAGCGCTGAGCCCCTGCTTTGAGACTATTTTGATTGGTGACGTAGATGATAGCTCCCCGCGTCTGGAGCTTCTTCTCTACCTTTTTATTATCCTCTTTTATTTTAAAGTCGAGACAGACTTTGTATTTTCCATTTTAGATATTGTACCCTTGTTTTAGTGGATCTTATACTGGATATCAGGTTTTGTGTTATTGTTGTTGATTGATTTCAAACTTTCGCTTATCCATGTCCCTTATTTATATTATATCTTCCACATTTAGTTTATTTTTGAGCCATGTATGCTTATTGGGTGATTCTTCAATGGTGGGATGTATATGCCCTCATGACTTGAGAAATCAAGTCGTGAAAAATTGGTATTAGAGCTCTAGGTTTATTGATATTCTCAAAACATAAGCTAGTGTCTATAAGGTCTTGCAGATAGAGTGTAGATACATCAGTATCTTATCTTCGAGAGGCTACAAGGACATCTTCAGTAATTCTCCTTTTTTCACTTCTATATCAAGTGTGTGTCATAGATGGTCTCTTGAAATTTCATTTGTTCTTGTTCACTCTTCCATAGATGGCATGTACGCAATTATCGACAGTTAGGGGATAATGCACCTATTGCACCTCCAGTGAGAGCATCGACCGTAATTGAGCCCTTAAGGGCCAAGGTTGAGCGCATTTCAGTGTAGATACTCCAGCTAGAGCTGTTTTGCCAGTTAGAGATGTAAGAATTGAGACTGAGCCTATACTGGTCTAGAAGCCAATAGAGGTATATGGATCTATTCTATTTTCATTCATTCCTGCTTCAGTTCAAGCTATTTCCCTGGAGATAAGAGCTTCTTGCTTCAATTATTTGGTATGTTGGGTCAGACGACAATCGGGGTGAGACTTTTGCAACGATTTCCTTTAATTTGGGTACACCACCAGCTTCGAGCATTCATGTTTTGGGGGTGCCACCTTCTGTATCAGCATATCCGGTTCGAATGCCTCCAACACTTGTTATTCCATCTTACGCATCTACTTGAATATTCCATCTATGATTTCTCATATTCCTTCTCACCTGCCTATGTCTTACATGGATCAGAAGGCGTTAGGTAGATTTTTAATGTTGAGTCCTCGAGGTTTTCTAGTTTTTCGAGTGAGGCCCTGAAAGAGTTTATTGACAGATGTCAGGAGGGGTTACATAACCTCATTTTACTTGATTGTCGTGGTGTTGAATTCAAATTTTATTAGATGGGTAGCCTTTTCAAGGAGTGGTGGAGGTAATATTGTTCTAATAGGTCATTTGACACCACTCCTATCATTTGGACCTTGTTTCATGATGCCTTTTTAGAGAGGTACATCTATCGTACTGAGCAAGACCATAGGATGAAGGAGTTCTTGAGTATTGAGCAGGGTTTTAGGTGATTTCTTATTATGAGGCAAAGTTTTTCAGGTTTTCTGCCTATGGTGCTAGCTATATTTCTACTAAGATAGAGAGGGTCTATCGCTTTGTTCATGGGTTGGATCGAATATTCATTAGTCTGGTAAGGTTGTAGTTTTTATAGGATCATTTTTCAGACTGTAACACCCCGTAGCCTACATATACTAGGTTATACTTATATGTCACTTGATATAGATATGTGGTATAGGTGATGGAATCAGTGTCTCATATGATTTGTGATGGAAAAATGGGTTGAAGACACTGCTTGTATATTTCAATGCGGCACGATCAACTTAATGCCGATTTTTAGAGTATTTGAAGTTTTTCTCATAAGCTGTTATTTGAGTCTAGGGTTTAAGGTGACCAAGTATATATAAGTTCTAACATAGATTAAGAGGATTATGACCTAAAAATGAAATAATATATTGAGGTTCTTGATTAACTTAATAAGCTATTAGGTGAGTCACCTACTTGAGGTAAATAGACCAAGTTAAGTGGACCAACCAGTTTTATCAACTACTTAAGTTAGTGGAAAATATTGGGGCCTAATCTAATGGGATTCTTTAAGGCCTAAACTAAGTAGAATAAAAATAAAATGGAGAAAAGAGCCCAACACTCTAAATCTGTCCATGGGCCCAATAAGTAAAAATCCCATCTTAGGTACAAATAAAGCAAGTAGGTGATCACCTACTTTGCCCTTTTGAGCTGCTTGAACCCCTAAGTAGGTGTATTACCTGCTTGGATCATTCTTAACCAATTTGTGGCTCAAATTAATAAACATTTCTTCCCCCAATTGAGGTTAAGAGAGGTGGTAAAAAAGGGGTCAATTTAAAAGGATTAAATCAGATCTTCTTCATTATTTATCACTTACAAAACCCAGATTTTGTAAGTTCTCTCTCAAGCTCTATTAAATCTTCATATAGCAACCCTAAATTTTCTATTAGGGTTCTTGGTATTTCCTCTCTTTCAAATACAAGGCAGGTGAACAATTCACGTGCTTAACTTAATTATACCATATAAGGTTATTGAGATCATATTTCTTATGTTTAAAGTGTAGGAAAGCTTCCTTTGAACTTGGTAGTCCAATTTATTTAAGTTCTAAGAGATTCCTCTTTTTATCTTGTTCAAACTTGAAGAGAAGCTAAACTTATTGAAGTGACTAAGTTAAAAGGATAAAAATTCAGAATTTGAGGTAAGGTTCTGCCCCAAATTTCCCCCTCTTTATGTATGGTTTTGGTGGAGCATTTGTATGTGTTTTTGTTAATAATTCATGGGATTGTGAATGGAAGACTTGGGATTAGTATTATCCTATTATTTCAAAGTAAACTGGGACTATTTATGAACTGTATTAGGCTAGTTTATGTCTATTGTAGTGGAGGAGCAGTAGGTTGACCTTATCGAATAATTGTGTGAAATTGTTTTGGGTCGAAAATGAAGGGTGTGTTCTTGGAGTTTATTTTTGTGGTTTATGAATTTCGGGGATGTTTATGGATTGTTTTACATGTATTATTATTGTGATGCAGTAGATTACCTTATAGGATAGTTAAATGGAATCATTGTGAAGTATAAAAGAAAAGTGTGGTGGTTGGACGATCTTATTGCCCATCAACTATTAAGCTACTATTTTATAGGTCTATAATATGATTAGCTTCTAGTATTAGATTTATTATGTACTTATATTATAGAGAAACATTTAAAGGAAAGGCTGATTCATTGTGGTCACATTGGTTGGAAAGACAAGGTATGTAAGTCTAGTTGATTCCGTGTTCTTTAGCACGAAACTAGAACTTGTATAACAAAGTAATTTCTCAAAGTTCTTTCTTCACAAAAGATACATTGTGGTAACCTATAAACTGGACGTGGCTAATGTTCTTGTCCCACTCCCTGGTGCATTGAAGTTCTTCAAGAAGTGGTTATTACTAAATCTGGGTACTTACTCTTCCATATACTAGTATGTAACATTATAAAACTCCCTCTTCATTGAGTAATAAACCCTTGTTACATGTTTATCTCATATGAGTCAATAAGAGCCTATATTACTCATAGTAGGTGTGTTCATGTATTTGGTGAACAATCTGCTTACATGATGCCAACTTGCTCCAATTGTTTATTTGATTGTGTACGTTGTTGGTACCATATTCACATCATCCCTTAATAGGATGTCAACCCCTATTGTTTAGTCCATAATTTTAGCCCATATGATCCTTACTTGTTCCATTATAAAGTTTATATGTCCTTACTTGGTACACTTGACACTAAATTGAATCTGCCTACATGATTTATTAGGTCCCATGTTAATATATCCCCTTTTAGTTGACATTATTTACCAAGTACAAGCTACTACATAGTATATAGAGTCCATTTCTCTAAGTTGACGAGTAAATGTCTTTATTGATATGTTCTTCAAATTGAGCTGTCAAAATGCTTATTGTGTCATATAAGCTCCTAATTATTACGTTGGTACTATAGTTGCTTCCTAAGTCATTGTTAATGCCCTAAGTTTATATTCATATGTATCCTACTAATGATCCATTATTCCAAAGCTCAATAATGTTATGCCCACCAAAATAATAATCTCAAATACTAAGAAGTGATGTAAAGCAAATTTGAATATATGTGGGTGGTAGTTCAAAGGCAAAAGTCTAGCATGGGTAGATACCAATTCATGGACTTTAGGTGGTATCCTAGGGTGGAATGAACACCCAGCATGGGTCGATCTCAATAGTATGAGTGGTATCCAAGGGGTGAAAGGAAAGCTGATTTGTTGGTATTCTACATCACATATTTTACTTAAAACCCGGGAAATAAAGCATGTCTTGAGTAACAACAGTGTGTTTTAATTCGTATTATGAGTATTTGCAAGGTTAAGTCAATATGAGAAAGTTTTACAAAAGGGCAAGTTTTGCAAGATTATTGGATGTTTCGCCTGTCACCAGATAGCTCATCCAAATCCATTGCCCAAAAGGAATGACATTGGATAAGAAGGCCAAGTCAAATAGTGGATTTGGCGATTCGCCCAATAACATATGGCTCATCTGAATCCATATCCCAACAGATATAACAATGTATAGGACCAAAGACCAGATGACTTGTCTGGTGGAAAACGGTTCGCCCAAGTCCTTTTGCCTGACTGGAGTTTACTGCATAGTGGAGGTGACAGACAGAAGACCAGACAGTCTGTCTGTCATCAGACAGTTAGTCCATTATTTCTCCCAAGTTTGAGTAACGACCTAATCCAAGTTTCTGATATTGCATATACACCCATACTCTATAAATATCGAAATTAGGGTAGTCTGAAAAGAAGCTTATGACAGGAGACTTAAGACTTTTGAATTTAGGGCTATGATACATATATCTTCTTAGAAACACAAGTGTAAATTTCATTGATCATTATTCTGCAATCAATTGGAAGCTTTTTTTTCTGTGGTATAGTATTCACTAATTTATTATTTCATTGTTGTATGTTGATATCAATGAGTGGCTAAACCCGCAAATCTATGGTTATGGGATCCATGGGTGAAACTTCATTACGGTTGTAATTTACATATGGTTGTTGCATCTATTCAAGTGTATGAACATAATCTCCATGTAATAAATGAATTTTAGTGGTTACAAACACTAGAACACACCTAGGTTTAACTAGAACTAACCTTGTGGTTAAAACTGGTAGTTGAGATTAGGCTAAGAAATTCGAAGCATAACCCTCATCTAATGGTTGATGTTGTAGCCAGAGTAATCGTCTTGAGTTACCATGCTAAGTACAATGCACTCCTTCACAACCCTAACTCGGTGTAAAAGAGATTTATCTAGGATTAAAGGTTGAAAAACACTTAGATAAGTAGTATTGTCTTTATAGGTAATTCTACGTTTAGGAAAGATTGCACAGCCGTACAAGATTACAATCCAAAGGTTTGTTGAACCCTGGTGAACATAAACCTAGACTAGAAAGAACCTTGAATTATTCCATATCACAAGTAATAGCAACAAATACTTTCATATACTTAATCCTCTTTTTTTACTTTATGTTTATTTCTAGAAGGAAATACTAACTAATTAGCTACTGCTACTGGGCATACATCCGATACCATATTCCATGTGGGATCGACCCCAACCTAGTTGGGTTTTATATTTGACCAACGATTGCTTATACTTCAGTGGGAGGTGTAATTTGAGCGTTATTAAATTTTGGCACTGTTGTTGGGGAATAAGGCTATAGGTGAAGTCAAGTATAGTGACTATCAGTTAGTTTTATTTCTAGTTTTCCCATTTTGTGTTGTTTTTGTCAGTTGCAGGGAGTACCTTTATTTACATTCGATCAAGAAATATCAAGAGCATTATCAATAATGAATAGGCCAGAGAATGCAACTTTAACTGACCCTGAACAATACCCTGTTGATGTATACCAAGGAGTAAATCATCCAGATTTACCCCGTAACCTCAACAAGGTGTATGCGAATGAAGATGAGGCAAACCTTGATGGGGTTGGTGCTACCGGGGAAATCATTCTATCCCCATTAGCACCAAACAAAAAATTTAACATCACCAACACAATGATACAACCGCTAACCATAAAGTGTCTATTTCGAGGAGTTGCTGGTGAGGGCCCAAACTTACACGTGAAGAATTTCATAGCCATTTCCAAGTCTTATAACTTGCTCGGAGTGAGACAGAATGCTATCTTATTGAGGTTTTTTCCACTATCACTGGGTGGAGAAGCTACGATGTGGATCAATGATCTATCTCCTGATTCCATAGAAAATTGGGGGGAGCTGAAATAGGCTGTCCTATAATAGTTCTTTCCTCCTTCGAAGATATTGGTATTGAGGGACGAGATAAATAACTTCAGGCAGAAGCCTGAGAAAGCCGTACATGAAGCCTAGTTGTGTTTTAATAAGAGGATTAAGTAATGTCCCACTCAAGGTATTGGAGAAAACTATTTGAAGGATACATTTTATCATGCTCTGGATACTCCTTCAAAGTTGACTATGGATGGAGACACAGATTAATCTGATGTCTAAAAAATTGCTTGGTAGTGGCTACAGTAAAGTCAAAGTTGTCGTGTCCTATGATAAAGGACCATACTTTAGGAATGATTCTGAATCAGGCGAGGAGGCCAATTACCTCCAAAACCAGGGGGGTTCCAACAGGGAACCTAAGGTCAGAATTACAACTGATACTATTTCAACGATAAAAGAGACTATCGGGATAGACATCCAAGTGGTTGGATAAATAGAGAGGTATTCAACAAGAACAGGACTGAGTGTATGTGCCTCTGGGGCCAAAAAAGAGGGAGGAAAACACCTCTAGAATAGAAAAGATGTTGGGAAAAGTGCAAACTAAAGTGGAGTTGCATGAACAGAGCCTACAATCAATCAATACAAAAGCTTCAAATATTAATCAGATGGTTGACTCTCACTCAGCCTTGATCAAGTACCTAGAGTTTTAAATGCGCAGCTATTTGAATCGTTAAACTAATGAAAGGTTGGAACACTACCCAATGATACTGTACATATCCCCAACAAGGACAAAGTCTAAGGATATTGAGAAAATCATCGTGCCGCGATAATAAATCAAGTTGCTATTAGGATGCATCCCAAATTTCCATCCCTAATTTTTTTTAATTCTTAGTTAATCATTAATTATTCATTTGTTGTTCTAGGATTAGTCTTCGAGTGCTAGAATGCCAAGTGTGTTAGTGCATGGGTACAGAGTTAACAGATGGATAAACAGTCAGACGGAAGACTAAGCGAACCGTCTTATACTAGACAAAATACCTAGCCTACCCATCTGGATGTGACACCACTAGATAGATGGGCCCTAGATCGAAGGACCATACGGATCATCTGTCGCCAGAAGTACTGCTCAATCCATCGTCCCTGTACTATTTTAATGGAAATTGGGTCGGGCCTTTTAATAAAAGGACCCAATATAATAGGGTATAATACCCACAACTGATCAGACCCCCATTTATTTCAATTTCTTCGACTCCCTATTTTAAAATGCACAACTTCTTCCACACTAACACACTATCTACCCACATCCTCCATTCAGTAATCCCAACTATAAAAACATTACTTTGGCACCGTGTTCATCATCCTCTGCTATGAATCAAAAAACTTGTTAACTCAAGTTTGCTATTAGGCTTTGATTTTGTTGAAGTTGAATTGTTAAGATCACATTATAATTGCTAATACTTGAAATTTTGATTGTTTATTCATGAGCTTAAGTTGGTGGGTAAATTCTGGGTAACCCATTGTTCGCATTTTATCTGTGATAGCATGAACATGGGATTATTGTTAAATTATTGTATGGGGGTAGGTTTAGGTTAGATAAGGTGAAAATGGAAGTGTATACTTGCTTTGAAATAGTATTGAAATGGTATGGAGTAATGAATATTAGTGAAAGTTGACCTCGTACAGATGGGTCACGAGTAGGTGAATGATTACCCGAATCATCTCCTCAGGGATGAAACCTCTAATCCTATTGCCTATTCAAAAGTACAATGTTTCAAATTGATTAAATTTTTGATATAATAGACAACACTTCAGTTAATTCATTTACACTGAGACGTACCATCTAAAAACAGACGATGGATAGGACGAAGCATCTTGTACCAGTCAAACTGCCTATTCCTTCTGTATGTACCTTTTTATATTTGACTTAGTAGTATTATACTGAAGTTCTTACTAACGTTTTATATTCAACCAGGTTTACATGGAACCCAAGATCCAATAAAGAAGAGGCATAGGCCAATGAAGTGGTATCACTCGAGGGCTCAGGGACACAGATGATAGACCTGAACAGAGGGTGACCTAACAACAGACTAGGAAGACCTGCATGCCTACTATGCCCTCTAGACCTGTACCTATTCGACATCCTCATCTGATAGGGAGTAGAATGATGAGTCAAGGGGTTCTTTCAAAGATGAAAGCAGTAGTAACAGCAGTGCTAAAAGTTATAATCCCACACCAACCTCAGCTCCTAATGCTCCTTTGCAGGGAGAGATATACCAAGTCATTAAAAGAAAGAATCCATAATTTAGAGATGACTCTCGATGGGCGATGCCTATTTCAGATAAAATTTTTGATGAGGGGTTGATCACTAATGCAAAATGGAAATACCGGAGGAGCATAATTGAAGAGGTCCGAATTATGACGGATCACTTTCTTGACTACCCAGAGATTGAAAGAGTCTTACAAGAGTACCATCTGAGGAGGACGAATAAACCACCTGGCCAATATTATCTAATGATAGTTCATGAGTTCTATGCAAAATATAAGGCCAAACTGCAGCGGGTGAACCCCAAGGGCAAGAAAATATCAGACTTAGGGGTATTGGATATTGTGATAGACCAATGAGTAACTGTTGACATCTTTGAGAAGACGTTAAATTGGTTTTATTTGTTCCTGGACACGTGGCTCTGATAGAACATCCAGCTTATGTCTACTATTACACCGACAGAAAGACCCAAAAGGAATGGTTTGCATGGGTATTGACTGATATAGAGAGCTGACATAGTTAAGCAACCCATGCCTGCCAATCCAAAATTCTTCTCTAAGATTCATTGTAAAGTTTTGGAGGGGCAGTGGCTCAGATGAGGATCAAACCAATACGAGCTAATAAATTGACTGATGAGGATGCGGAGTTGGTAGCCTTCCTAGTATTCAAATATAAACTAAACTTTAGCCACTTAATTGCCAAAGAGCTAAGGATGCACGCTACTCTTGAAGGTACAACTTTCTCTTATCCCTTGTCTAATCACCAAACTGTGTCAGTAGGCCAAGGTACCAATATTATTGGGTATTGATATGGGCACTGATGCCCCCAGGACTTACGACATATAGAGGTCAAAAGATCTTTCTAAACTTGAGGTGAAAAAGCAAAAGGATGGGGCTGTGTTTACTGCCAGAACTAGGTCAAATAATCAGATGGGCATAGACTCAACAGATACAGCCTATGTCCATGCCATGTAAAGGGACTCCAGTGCATTCAGGCCATAAGGTCTACCCCCCAGTCACTCGGCTGATTGTCCTTCTCCCTCTGTTTGATTTTACCCCTGCAAACTTTTTATGCCTTGTCAAATGGGTAAGATGAATTAAAACCCAGCTTGAGGTATTTGTTGGACCAAGGTTGGTTCGCAAATTGTCCCTTTATATTTTGATTGACGACTAAAATTTTATGTTAATGATTCAATGTTAATGAAGTATGAAATAATACGAGAACACATTCACAAAAGACATCATACGTTAGCAAATCAATTCGAAACTTCAATAATTCATTTTGAGGCATTCCGACTACTTTGCATGGGGTATTTGTAAAGAAATAAAAGGGTGTTAGTCAACCAAAATCACAAATTGGTCGACCAACAGGAACCCTTTTAGTCGACCAAAGCTATGAGTTGGTCGACCAAAGGATTTCCAGTAAGTTACTAGAAACT
>JBDJHY010144356.1:0-13086 GCA_039654485.1 Withania somnifera | reverse complement strand
TAGTTCCTGTAGATTTGTACATACACTTTTGGTATCTTACCTTGATGTATATATGTCAGTTTTACCGCTTACTTTCTATCTTTGACCTGTTTTACTTCCTCACCTTTATTACTTGCATTTTATTTTAGCCCAGTCGGCCTATGATGCCTACTGGGTTCCTTGTTTGGTACTTATGCTGCACTTCTGTATTGTTTACATGGTGTAGATATCGGCAGGGTTTATCGAAGAAATCATGATCGTATGAAGTAGATACAACTTATTGCAGAGATTACGGTGAGCTTTACCATCCTAGATGACCATGGTTTCCTTGAGTTCGTCTTGCTTTATTCTGTCTATAGCAGGCCCTATGTTGTATTAATTTTGTAGGAGTTGCTTTGTATTTCTATCTTTTGGATACTCTTTACATTATCTCCATGTGCCATTAACACCATGTTTTTAGATTTGGGTTGTATATATATTTCTTCCGCTTCTGTTTCTACTTATATCTGCTTATGCTTCTTCTGGTACATTGGATGATTCGAGTGTTTATATCCCATTATGCATAGCTCTAGGCTATAGGGTTTTGCTTTTCTACTGGAGGGTGGTAGACACCATCATGACCTGAATTTTGGGTCGTGACAATAGCGTTAATCCTTGGTATACCCCGTTTTGATCCTAAAGCCAATTTCTTGAAACCACATCTTAGCCTATACCATTTTGAGTGTTTATGTGAAGTGAACTATTCCTGTCTTGTCCCATCCTCCTTGCGTGCACTAAAAATATGCAAGTTGCAAATGAGGATTGAATTTCAAAGTTTCCAAAGGCAAAAGATGCAGATTCCTTAAAAGTGAAAGAAGTAAATCAACTTCAAATGAAAGGAAAGAGTTAAAGGTTCTTCGTAAGCTCAAGTCAAGGGAAATTATGACAATACAAAAAAGGAAAGACACTCCGATAAAAAAAGAGAATCTTCAAAAGAATGAACAAAAAGGAAAGTTTCCCAGCAAAAAATGATTTAAAAAAAGTTGATAGAAAGTAAAGGGACAACAAATAAGATCATGCACCAAAGGCCTGAAACATGAAAAGCTCAAATTTAGTACAACGCTCAAGGAGGAATCAAGTCACATTTTCCCAAATATATATCCTTCTTGTCCCTAAGCATACATTACAAGCTGATAACAATTCCTACATGATGTCAATATTTTCTCACATTAGTGGAGACTTAGATGAATGCTAAGATATGGCATCCAATCGCATATGCTGAATATCCTTCTGAGTGTGAGTGTAGTTTGCAAAAGTCCTTACCTAAGTTCTTCAAATGTACATGAAATAGGACTTCCTTTATAGTGAGGACACATGAAGCATACAGGTTGGTACAATTTAAAACCTTTGTTTGAAGAAAGACGAACAATCTTATTGACAGTTTGATACATTTCAGGTACTAATTGAAGCTATAAGAATTACGTCAAATCTAGTATCAGTTAAATTAGGAGCGAATGAGGGAAATATAGATGCAAACTAACTGGTGATACCAACAACAGTCAAGAATTGAATCTCTCTTCACAAGTCTTTGTTTTTGGGTAAGCACCAATCTTTTTACACCTATTAAAGTGGATTATTGAAACATTCATCGACCCATTTGATCGAAATGACATTTTTTTGGAATCGGTTCATCATCCTGTTAAAATGACATATTTTTAAAGTTAGGTCGTCATCTTATTCATGGTGACATTTTTCAAAATGATGTTGTCATCTTATTCGAAAGATGAAACTTTGAAAATTGGGTAGTCATTTTATTCAAAATGACACTTTTTCAAAGTTGGGTTTTCATCACATTTAAAAAGGACACTTTTTAAAAATTAGATTGTCATCTTGTTAAAAATATGACACTTTCTAATCATCTTTCCATTCCTTTTGAATGACACAACCGTTCATTACCCCATTTAACATAATCATGTTCCATAGTTCATGTTGCATTTGCAACTACTGGTTTCATTTATGCTTTTTGGTACACAAAGCATGTTACACCAGAGAGTTGAAACTACGATGACCTGATTTTCCTCTTTAACGAGATACATAGGCACCTTACAAGCTTTGTCATGCCCCATAAACTTCCAATCCTTTTTACAATGGAAAATAGGGCAGAAGTTTTGAGTTCAACTCAAAAATTCAACACAAGGAGTTCTCCTTAAACCGTTTAGAGTGAATACCATATTAAAGAACACAATTAGGGCAATATTTTTGAGAAAGATCTAAAAAATATGAAACAGTCAGAATCTTCTCGCAGCTGGTATAAACATATTGTTGAAGTATTTAACTGGGGTATAAACATATTTAACTTGAAGTATCATGATTGAAATTTTGAGGAACCTCAAAATTTCAATCATGATATTGTTTAAGAGTCCAGTATTAACACTTAGAATTTTTCAGCAAAGAATTCTTAGAGACTACTTCAGAAATCCTCAGCTATATCAAGTCCAAATTCAGATAATCCCGGGGCTAGGATAGATTTCCTAGAAGGGTCATACTCAACTCTCCAACTATGAGGTTGAAAAGATCCCCAGATCTTTTGAACAAGATGTTAAACATATCAATCCTCGAACAACGTACACTCATCAAGCTTTAGATGAAATCACAAGATGTATAGGATCACTAAAAAAGGAAAAGATTACATCCTTCTCAAATCCTTAACAACTTCTAAAGCTTATCAGACATACATTTGTTCAAAAATGGTATCAATCATTTATTTATTCTCAAAAGGACCTCTTATTTTTATATTAACTTTAGAAAGGTTAAGAAGTATATAAATAAATCCTTTCATATTGTTATGAATGCCTTTTTAAATTCTTCTTACATTAATTTCATTAACTATAAAAGTGACGGCATGGCTACTAACCATTTACTTTGAGCATAGGTACAAAGGAAGCATCAACACAACCACTCTATTGCCATTAGGGTCAATCCACATCATCATAGAATTTCCATGAGGGTCAGTGCACATCACACCCACTATGAAGGCCAGAACATTTCCATAAAGGTCAATGCACATTTTTAATTATTATGAGGGCCATAGAATTTCCATGGGGTTAGTGCACATATTCAACCTTGTGAAGGCCATCACATTTCCATGATGGTCAATGCGTATATTTAACAACCGTGAGGGCCATTAAATTTCCATATGGTTCAATGTACATTATCAACTACCATGACAGCAAAAGAATTTCCATAATGGTCAGTGCACATCATCAACCTCCGTGAAAGCAGTAATATTATCATGATGATCAGTGTACTTCATCAACTACCGTGAAGGCTATTATATTTCCATGAGGGATAATGCATACCTACTCAATCTCCATGAAGACTATCATATTTCCATGAGGGTTAATGCACATCTTCAATTGTCATGGTAAAATTAATTAGGAATTTGTGAGTCACATCAAAGCCATAGGTGAATAAGGTCCAAGTTTCCAAGATATCCATTTCAGAGAAATCTAAAGGATATTCATAAGTCGTGTCTATATTTGGGAGCGAATGATGCACAACTTCCTTTGAAGGTGTTGACTTTTTATGAGGGTCAATGCACATTTACTCAGCCATTACATTGCCATAAGGGTAAATACTCATCTACTTAATTGTCATGAGGGCTATCACATTTCCATGAGGGTCAATGCACATCTACTCAACTTTTGTCAGGGACATTGCATTTCCATTAGGGTCAATGCACATTTACTCAACTGCTTTAAGGTCCATAGAATTTTCATGAGGGTTAATGCACATCAATTAAATTATCGTAAGGGCCATCACATACCATGAGGGTCAATTTACATAATTCACTTACTTCAATGGTCATCGCATTTTTGTGAGGTTCAATGCAAAACACGTTTCCTTCAGATGGAACAACTCATTTTTCTAAGGATCAATACTTGTCCTTCCAATGGACCAACTCATCCTTCTAAGGAATAATGTTTGTCCTTCTGATGGACCAATAAATCCTTCTGATAGATTAGCTTTCGTCCCTAGACCTATTAATATCTGATCAATAATTGCTTTACTAAATTAATATATATCATGTCAATAGATAAACAGTCGTCCCTCTAACGGACCTAAATACATCCTTTTTCTGAGGCACCGATGTATCCATATGACATGTAATATTTAGTCATCCCTCTGCCAAACTAATGTAGAACTTGTTAATGGATATTCAACCATCCATTTGTTGGACTTGAAAATATATTGAATTAGAACATCATCTATCTATTCACCGAAAGCACTGATATTTTTTAATAGCCTCTCCATTAGAGCAATAAATATCCCAAAGTACCCTACCAATTGATCATCTCTAGTCCTTCTCAAAGGACCACTAATATCCTTTCGTGGGATAATATTTATTCCTCATATAGACAAGAACATATCATTTCATTGGATAATCTTTTATCCTCCATACGGACACCAACATATCCTTCTGATGGATAAACTTTTGTCACACAGATGAACACCAACAAGTATCCCTCCTATTGGTCACATTCATCCTCCCGAGGACAACAAGTTAACATATGCGTTATCGTCCATTCAGTGGGTTTTTTTAAATGGATCTACATCAAAGGTTCTTCCTTATGGCACACTGGAATTTATTTTGCCAACTTATCACTTCCAAAGTGAGATTTCCATCGAAGCATTGTGATGTCAATTTATTGACCAATCCTATTCAAAGCATATTATATGAATATTGTAAAAGACATTCTTTCTTGTTTCAATTATGTTTCTACTAAAATATCTTGTTTCAATCTTGTCAAGAGCATCTAAGAGGATGAAAATTTCAAATCAAAACCATTGGTGCAGGCTACTCCAAAATGGACGCAGCACAACATGGAGCTTTTGCTTACCAGCAAACTGGGACATAGTCTAAGAAGGAATATCAAACTCTCTGGACACAAGTTGAGGATTGATTTCCGCCAGCGTCCAACCACACCTCTGTCAGAAGGCATATGTATTGTTCTTTTATTTAAAAAGTTTTTTAGTCTCTTTTCGTAAGTAAGGTTTTTTTACGAAAATCTTAGGATACGCGATCACCTTTTCAACCGATTGAGTTGAAAGTATTTTCAGCATTTGTTTCCTATATCCTCTTCTTCAAACACTCTAAAATTTCCATTAAAATTCTTAGGTTTGCATGTGTTAGTAGGTGACATTGGGAACTTAATTTCTTCAATTATTAATAAATTATTTGCAGGTTTCCACTTTAATTTCTCCAAATTTCACCAATTTCTCAAAGTTGGTCCTTCACTTTAATCCATTGTTGAAGATCATTTCTTATTTTTCTTAGCTCTAAATTTTAGGTATAAGTTCCCTGCGATGTGGGAACATTTTTATACCATTTGTTTGGAGTTTCAAGTTTGCGGGTTCGTCAGCTCATTTTCACCCCGACTGTATTTCATAGCTTTATGGATATCATTTAACTAATATTAACTTTTATATTATTATTTTGATAATTTTATGATTATTCGAGCTCGTTTTCGTATTTTTGGAGTATTTGGAGCAATTAAGACATCTTCTAGTCAGTATTTTTGAGCTTGTCTTAGGAGGACAGAAAGGTTATCGCTTACAATCTTAGATTGTGCTTATTAGGGAAATAATTATAGTAATTAAAAATCTTGGGTTGGAATTTATAGGTTGGTAACCATGACCTCTGTCACTTCTTTATTCCACTTCTTTGTTACGTATTGGTGTTGCCTTTGAGATTATAGTTATCTTGTGATCCTATATGGTCTTGATTGACTCTGGAATATAGATGGTGGGTTATTAGGAATGTCTGTGAGTCTCAAACATTGACTTTGCAGGTTACACTTGCTATATATATTGAGCCTATGTAGGGCCATTAGGACTTATTGTATATTTTTGTGATTAAGCATATCATCATTATGAAGCTAGTTTTTATGCATTGGTTTCTACTATTTTATGGACAAGATTCCATCATCATAAATTTTGAAATCTTACATGGTCTTGTAGGACCCGTTTTTAGAGTTTGAGATCAAATGGATATTTTAAAAGTGTTTTACCAGTTCTGATGATAAAAATCTCAATAAAGATTTAATCACCATGTTGAGTTATTACAAGACTAGCTCATGACCATAAGTTAGATGTTGATTCCCTTTTGATTTTGTCCCAGTTATGCCTGGGTGTAGCCATTGACATTGATTCTACTATAGACCGTCTGGTGTCTGAATACAATTTATGTTATCTGTGTATAGTTTATATTTATGTAGTACTTTTTACTTTATAAGTTATTGTAAGAGGTTTATGACCTTCAATAGACCCTACGTATATGAGCTTGCATCTGATCGAAGGAGGGTTAATGAGGAAAGAGAGGTATATGGGTTGTAGCCATCTATCCGGTCTTACTTGGCTGGGCTTGTGGGTCCTAGGTAGAGGTGTACATATTTATTTTACCATTATTGCATCATATCTAGCATACCTTATTTATGAGTGATGTTTTCTTTTTGTACCCTCCGGTATGATGGGGTGTCGGAGGTTTTCCATTCATGCATGTTTGTATTTCTTATTCATACTAGATATTATGAAGGTTGTTTATTTATTAATTTTGATTACGAGATATTATTACTATTGGTTAGATATTACATAATCATTTTATGCCTATTGGTTAGATCTTACAGGGTTACCTTTTATGTTATGTTTTTATAACTGTTGTAGCTCATCCCTCTTTCTATCGCCGTTATTTGAGGTTACTAGTACACTGCCATATCTATTATTTATTGTATATCTTATTAGTTTGGCATGGATTCAGGTATGTTCTATCTCTTGGTTTCCTGAGTCTTACTTATCAAAGCAAGTTATGTAGGATATTTACCTATCTTTATCCTGTTAGCTAGTTTTCTACGTCTGTGATCATTGTTTGACTTTTGTGACTTGTTTTCCTTATCTGTATATTTACTACTTTTATTTTTATATATCCTCAGTCGGCATATGATACCAACTGGGTACCCGTTGTTTTGGTACTCAAACTGTACTTCGGCATCTTTTAGTGCAGATACAGGTACACGTGATCGATGTTGATTCTGGATTTGTGCTAAGGTAGATGATTGATTATAAAGTCCAGAGTATGTGTTTTACCTTTCTTTACATCTCTTTCTATTGATGATTTTTGATATAGATATTCTATTTCCCTTTTAGGCATTGTACTAGTATATTAGTGGCTATGTACTAGATATCAAGTTTTTGGGTTATTGTTGACTGTTTTTAGACTTTTGCCTATCCTTGTCCCTCATTTATTCCTTATCTTCTTTTATTAGTTTACTATTCTTACTTTTCATGTTTTTTGGATGGTTCTCCTACAGTGGTATGCAGGTTCCCTCATAAACTGAGAAATTGAGTCATGATAAATTGGTCTCAAAGCCCTAGGTTTTTTTATATCCTTGGTACATGAGCCAGTGTCTAGTTGAGTATTACAGATCGAGTGTGGAGATGGAGTCCGTATCCTATCTTCGAGGGGCTATAGAGACATTTTTTGCAATTTCTTCTCTTTTCACTTCTATATTCATCATATATCATAATTGGTAGTTTGAAATATCATTTGTTCTTGGTCAGTCTTCTGTAGATAGAGTAGATAAGTTCTTTGGCAGCACCATGAGATGATACACCGTTGCACCTCTAGTTAGAGAACCAAAAAGGAGTCGAGACCATAAGGGCTGAGGTCAATCACATGCCAAATTAGCGACCCCAGGTAGAGCTGCTTCTCCAGTCAGTGCTTTGAATGTTGAGACTGAGCCTATTCCAGTTCAGAAGCCACATATGTTGTAGAGACTAACTCTATTTTATCGAATGTTAGCTTTGGGTTCCAGTTATTTCTCTTGAGATGAGAGGATTTTTTCTAGAATTATTGGGTACGTCGGTGTAATTGACAGTTGGGGCAAACTTCAGCCTTAGGTTCATTCAGTCTAGGTATGTCCCCGGCACTGAGTGTCTACGATTTGGGTATTCTGTTATCAATTTCAATATTTTTTCCAGGTGCTTCCCGTACCTATTTATTCATCTTCAGCACCTTTATTGTCTACTTTATCTGTGGTTCTTCCAGTGCCATCTCACCTGCCTATGTATGACTTGGATCAGAAGGTGTTGGGTCAATTCTTGAGGTTGGGTCCTCCAAAATTTTCTAGTGTTCCAGGAGATGATCTGAGGGAGTTCATTGTTAGATGTTAGGAAGGGTTATATAACTTAGTTTATTAGAGTCTCATTATGTGGATTTCCTAGTAAATTAGATGGGCATCCTCACCCAGCAGTGGTGGAGGTTTTATTATTCGACCAGGTCAACTGATGCTACCCCTATTACTTGAACTTCCTTTCGCTGTGTATTTTTTAGAGGTACATTTCTCGTACTGATCAGGACCATATGAGGAAGATTTTATGAGAATTAAGTAGGGTTCCTTGTAAGTTTCTGAGTATTAGGCAAGTTTCACAAGTTATCTACTTATGTTCTAGTTATATATCTATTAGGGCAGATAAGATCTGTCAATTTGTTCGTGGATTGGTCTTAGATATTTTTTAGATTACAGAGTTGTTAGCTGTGACTGGGTCATCTTTTTAGACCATTCTTGAGCATGGTCATTCTATGGAATATCTTGTCCATAGTAGGAGAGTTAGGGAGGAGAGAGGCCCTATCATTAGGGTCGCTTAAGTGGTTCTAGACATGGTAGTCGAGGTTTTGTTTTAACCGTTTTGAGCTACAATAGCAAGGGCAGTCTATCCTCTATGTTCAGGTATCTAGTGGTGGTTCTTTAGGCCATGATGGACATTCTGGTTCAGTCAGTTATTGTCGCCCTATTTTTCCTTAAGGACCTTAGTATAATAACAGTGTATGGTCCATATATCTTGATACTATCCTTAGAGAGGTATTGTTCTAATAATTTCTTATCCTGTAGTTACTCTAGCTCCTATTCCAACACAGTTAGTTAGAGTCATGCTACCTCAAGTTAGGGGAGGTAGTACTCCAGGGTGAGGTGCTCTTCAGTGTGGTACGGTGGTGTTCGTGGAGGTGGTCGCCATTATTTTTATGTTATTCTAGGTAAACCCGTGGAAGAGGCCTCTAATGCTATTATGACAGGTAATATCTCTATGTCTTATCATCCAACTTCGACTTTATTTGATACATTCTCTAGTTTCTCCTATGTGTCATCTTATTACGCTCCGTGTTTGAGTATAGTTAGTGAGCCATTTCTTATGTAGTTATTATTCTTTAGTAGTGAATCGCGTGTTGAGATCCTGTTATGTCATTATTGGGGATTTTAATACCCGAGCTAATTTAATATTATTTGATAAGGTTGATCTTTAGGTTATACTGGACATAGACTGGTTGTCCCCTCATAGAGTGGTCATGGATTTTTATGCCAGGACTGTGAGCTTATCTATGTTTTGTATACCACAAATAGGGATTATTTCTAGCAATCAGGCTAGTCTCTTAGTTTCTTGTGGTTTTTTGGCATATCTTGCATATGTTAGAGATGTTAGTGTTGATTCTTCAACTCCTGAGTCTGTACCTATTATGAGAGAGCATCTTGATGTGTTTCTGACTTACCTCCTTGGCCTACCACAGAAGAAAGACATTGACTTTGGTATTGAGTTAAAGCCGTGCACAAGGTCCATTTTCATTGCTCCTTATCGTATGGCACCCACTGAGCTAAGAGAGATCAAGACTCAACTTTAGGATTTGTTAGATAAAGGTTTTTTCTTTGGCCTAGTGTTCTATTTTTTTTATGAAGAAGAAAGATGGTTCTATGCACATGTTTATCGATTATAGACATCTTAATGGTGTTACTATGAACAATAAGTATCTTATGCCTCACATTGACTATTTATTTGACTAGATTTATGGTTTATCCATAGCTAATATGATTGATTTGAGATTGGATTACCATCAGTTTAGGATTCAGACTTAGGATATCCCAAACACAACCATTAGGATGCGGTATGGTCGTAATGAGTTCCTTGTGATGTCTTTTGTGTTGATTAATGCACCTTTAGCCTTTATTGATTTGATAAACTATGTGTTGAGGGCTTATCTAGATTCCTTTTTCATTATTTTCATCCATGATATATTGGTGTATTAGAGGAGTAGGGAGGATCATGAGCGTCATTTTAGGATTGTTCTTTAGACTTTGAGAGATCATTGACTTTATGCCAAGTTCTCAAAGTATGAGTTTTGTCTTGAGTTAGTTGCATTTATTTGATATGTGGTGCCCAAAAGGGTTTTCATGTGGATCCAGTTGTTTATGATTAGCCTAGACCGACTACTCCGACTGAGGTCCGTACCTTTATTTGACTTATTGGTTATGATTGTTGTTGGTTGAGGGATTCTCTTCTATAGAAGCGCCATTGACTAAATTTACTAGAAAGGATGTTGCTTTCCAGTGGTCAGATGAGTGTGAGATTTGCTTTCAAGGGGTTAAGACTATGTTTACTTTGCTGGTAGCATATGCCTTATGACCGAAAGCGGTGAATATGGGTTTCTATGATTAGTTCCATGTAAGTTTATAGATATAGGACATTTTTCTTGTATTGAGGCCCGTTGTTCATTGGTAGATTAGATTCAGCAGTGTCAGTTTAGTGAACTAGACTTGGTTGATATTTGTGATCAGTTGTTGTGGGGTGAGCCCCAAAGAGCTTCGTTGGGTTTTGATGGTATTTTGAGATTTGAGCACCGTATTTGTGTTACTAGAGTTGATGATTTGATTTAATTGATTCTCCATGAGGCCTACAGTTCCTGATATCCCATCCATATAGGTGCAACGGTGATATAGAGACTTGAGGTAGATTTACTAGTGGAGTGGTATGAAGAGGGCTATTGCTGAGTTTTTTTTCTTGGTTCTTGAACTGTCATCAAGTTAGGTTTAAGCACAATGACTTGATATCTTAATGCAACGACTTCCCATTCAATATTGGAAATGGGAAAGGATCACTATGGATTTAATTTCAGGCTTATCTTAGACTCCTCATATGCACAATTTGATTTGGGTAATTATTGACAGGTTAACTAAGTACGCACACTTTATTCTAGTTCATATTGCTTATAGTGTGTAGAATTTGGACTTTATTTATCTTTATCAGGTGGTGTGACTTTATGTCATACCAGTTTTTATTATCTCTATAGAGGTATTAAGTTCACATCCAGTTCAGAGAGCGGTTCAGTGTGGTATGGATACCAAGGTCCATCTTCGCACAACATGCAACCCCAGACAGAAAATCAATATGAAAGGACAATTCAATTCATATGGGACATGTTGAGTTCTTGTGTTCTTGATTTTGGTGGTTTTTGGGATCAACATCTACCTTTGGCAGAGTTTGCATATATCAACAACTATCATTTTTGTTTTTTGATTGCTCTATTTGAGGCTTTGTATGGTAGGCGGTATCATTTTTCTATTGATTAGTTTGATGGGTTTAAGTCCAGATTGTAGAGTTATATCAACTACAGGAATCCTTAAATAAGGTTTGACTAATTCATGATAGACTTCTATCAGCCTAGGTAGATAGAAGAGTTATTCAGACCGTCGTCGACATACCTGGGAGTTTAGTGTAGGTCATTGAGTCTTCTCTAAGATATCACCCTGAAGGCTATGATGAGGTTTCCAAAGAGGGAAAAGATTATTCCTCAGTATAAAAACCCTTTTGATGTTCTTGATCGAATTTTTAGTGTTGCTTATAAGTTAGCTTTTCCTCCTATGTTTTAAGATACACATCCAGTGTTTAATGTTTTGATGTTGATATGATACATCCCAGATGAGTCATATGTGCTTCATTATGATTTAGTTCAGGTCAATGAGGGATTATCGGTGGTTGAGGAACTAATCTTGTTTTTGGCTAGAACGGTGATGAGGGATTACAACGATTGAGGAGACGGTGTTGTTTTTGGCTAAAGAGGTAAGGGAGTTGAGATCTCATGATGTTTAAGGTTCAATTGAGAGATCATCTCCCACATGGGAGATCAACAGTGAGTTGAGGTCTTAGTATCCACATCTATTTGAGCCTTTAGGTATTGTCACATTCTGACTTTTGGGGATGAAAGTCCTTTTAGTAGTGGATCTTGTAATGTCCTTATGATTAGTTTTGTATTTTTTGTATTTTCTTGCATTCTAAGGCTTCTATGTAGAGGACCTAAGTCATTTTAAACTTATCGGGACTGGTGATTCTATTCAAGGGTCATTCGTTTGGTTGTTATGTCTGTTTCTCCTGATTTAGAGCCCTTGACAGTGTAAATTGACCTTAGTATACATTCTATGAAAACAATCTTGGATTCAATTCCAATAGTTTTGTTGGTTCCATGACATGGCTTTTTTTCTAGTTGGCCTTTTGGTTTAAGTCTGAAGCTTTAGTTTTGAGTTTGTGTGATTTTGTGTTTTTATGTGCCTTATTGTTTATAAGTGGAGCTTAGGTGTTCATTTTGTGATTGGGGTCTCAAATATAAAATTCGACTATGCCATTAAATCCAGAATGTCGAGTATAGGTTAGGTAAGTTATTCTTTAGGGCTTTGGTCCAACCGGGTTTATTTTGACTCGGTTGGAAAGTTATTTTGGCTAAGTGTTGAATTTGGTCAACATTTTGTTGAAATTACCTCAGATCACGATTTTTAGCCTTGAATTATTTCATGCAGGTAGCATATTTGGCTTGTGTTCATCAGGCTATGAATGCATTTCGAGCCTTGTTTCAGAGTTGATTTCTCATCTGGTTTTTCTATCTTCAGTTGTTTTTGGTGCGTGCCCATTTCTTCTATGAGATTGCATCATTATTTCATGTGATCATGATGAAGAGAATTTTCTTGTTCTTCAGGTTTAAAGACATAGTCCAACCGATCAGATCCCTTCTCCAACTATCATTTTTCTATTGCGATGTTTTTTTTAAACAAGTCCACTAGGCAGGATGCCTAGGTTATTTTATAATTAATAAACTACCCAAGTCTTTATAATAAATATAAGAGAAGCTAGAAGGAAACATAAAGCTTAAGCTATTGACCAACCTAGGACTCATATAGTCCTTGTTTGGTAATACATTGTGATAGAGTATCAAATAGTGTACTAGCCTATAGCTATTACCATCTACATTGAGAT
>JBDJHY010144346.1:0-13086 GCA_039654485.1 Withania somnifera | reverse complement strand
CTAATCTTTAAAACCCCCTCAAAATCCAACACAACCACCTTGTCCTTTCCTCACACTACTTTCTCACGCATGGTCCTAAACTAGCATCATCAAATTGGGTCTCTGCGCCATCGATAAAGAGAGAGCCTCCATACAAGAAAGAATACCACCATCCTTAGAAATTTATGATGTAACCGAACTGTTAGCTAGACTCAGAACATCTTTAGACAAAGGTTCCTCAATCCGAATAGAGGAAAAACTACCCATACTTGAGGACTTCCTTCTAAGGGAATCTGCCACCACATTTTCCTTACAAGATAGTAATATCATAGTCCTTTAGCAACTCTAACCAATAATAATGCCTCAAGTTGAGATCCTTCTGCTTAAAGATATTACTGAAGACTCCTATGATAGGTGAACACTTCACAATGAAACCCATAAGGATAATGACTCAACAACTTCAACATAAATATGACCACATCTAAATCCAAATCATGTCAAGGGTAGTTCTTTTCATGTACCTTCAGCTACCTCCATAGCTACATCCAAGAATAGGCCATAACCTTAGCATCCTGCATCAGAACTCCACCCAATCCAACTCTAGAATCATCACAATACACGGTGAAACCTTTACCCCTAACAGGAAAGGTAAGAATATGATTAGAATTCAAATAAGTCTCTCCCCACACTCATCCGACCATTGAAAAGTCACATTCTTCTGAGTCAATCTAGTCAACAGAGGAGCAATAGAAAAAAACCCTACATGAATATCCTATAATACCGAGATAACCTAACCAAACTCCAAATATCAATTGGCGAAGTAGATCTCACCTAATCATACACATCGATAATATTGTCTGGATTGACCATAATACCCTTCTTGTGACATGCCCCAAGAATACCAAAGAACTCAACAAAAACTCACACTTTGAGAACTTAGCATAAAACTTCTTATCTCGTAACATCTGAAGCATAGTCCTCAAGTGTCTAACATGATCGGCCTCTATATTGGAATATACCAAGATATCATTAATGAAAAAATCACAAAAGAATCCAAGTACTGGTGAAAACACCGCTTATCAACTCCATGAAATCAGATGGACATTAGTAAAACCAAAAGACATTACTAAGAACTTAAAGTGACCATATCTAGTCCAAAAAGTTGTCTAGGAATATCTAAAGGTCTAATCCTTAATTGATATACCCGAATCTCAAGTCAATCTTAGAAAAATTATGGCACCCTGAAGCTGGTAAAACAAATTATCAATGCAAGGAAATGGATACTTATTCTTCATAGTCACTTGGTTCAACTACCTGTAGTAAATACACATATGCATGGAACCATCCTTTTTCTTCATAAACAAGACTCACACTAGGATAATGAAATGCTTGCTAAGAAAGTCTTGTAACTGATCCATCAAATTATTCATCTCAGCAAGATCCATATGGTAAGGAGGAACAGAAATGGGCTTAGTGTTTGGCTCAAAATCAATACCAAAATCAATATCTCTATCAGGAGGGACGCCATGAAGGTTAGTCGAAAACATATCATAAAACTCTCTAACCACAGGGACTTACTCTAAGGAAGGTGGATCAACACTAACATTCAGCACAAAATCCAAGTAATATAAACACCTCTTCTCAACAAACGTTCAATCTTGAAGGAAAGATATAACTCTATGAGTTCGACCCAAACATACCTTTCAACTCTACCCTTAAAATATCATACATGCATACAGTAATGATCTTTGCATGGAAATATAAGACATCATGATAGAGGGAAATCCAATCTATGCCCAAAATAAATCTATAGCAACATGGGATGATACCTATGATCACAACATCAGAAGGCTCATCCTTGGGTCTCCCTAGAAATCAATAACACCGTGTACGCCCACCTCCGGGCTGAACTGGAGCACAAACCAAACATCTCCTATCCTGGTATACACCCTACTAGTATGTGCACCCCTACATGTCTTTCCACCTCCTTTACCTCTGACCTAAGGTACGGGTGCTCTAGCTGGAGCATGAGAGGCCTGGGAAGTCTGTGGAGTCTTTTGTGCCCCTCTTCTCCATGAATTCACTATGAGGACACTGTCTCATCAGATGACCCACCTTTTTATAAGTGAAATAGTCTCTACGAACTGAAATCTACTCCGAGGAACTCAGAGAACCCAAATAGCCACCTCATCCTGAACCCCTCTAATAAGACCCATAATAATTCGGTGCTGGGCTGGAAGCCATCTGAACTATCTGACTAGCACCCGAAGTATGCAAGGCTACCTGAAATAGTAGTTATTGATGAGAGAAACTCACATTCCTAAAAGATCCCTTGCATCCAGATGACGCACCTAAAAATTATCCAATGGAATGGGCGTCTTGCCCCTACTGTTACTAACCCAATCCTTATGCAACTGTTCAAAACCTTTAGCTTCCTCTATCATACTTGCAAGGTATGTCCCTCATATTGGAAGGCTAGAATATTGTTTTCTTGAGAGGATGAATCATCTCTTTCATGAACTTGGATATCTTCTCCCTCTCATCTGGAAAGATAGCTAAGGCATGTCAGATAGCTCATAGAAATGGGACACATACTCATCCACTGTCATACTCCACTCCTCTAACGTATCACACTGGGGGTGAAGGCCATCCCTCACTCCGCGAGATACATACCTATTGACAAAATCTCAAACAAATATTTCCAGATTCCTGAAGGCAGATCTAGTGTGTTTAGAATCAATGTAGGAGAGCCACCACTACCTGACTGGCCCGTTAACCTATAGTATAGTGTAATACATCCCATGAGACTAAACCATTCCCACACACTGTATAAACTCATGAAATGTCATCAAAAACTCATATGAGTCCTCATCCTTACCACCTTAAAAACTAAGGTTGGTCTATCTTATAAAACCTCTAGTACCGCCTCAACAGATCATCATACATCTCAGCTAAGATTGTAGCCCACAATTTTGATACTCTAAATCTGTAAGTAATGAACTCTATAATGGATCACTGGATCACCCCTGTACCAAGGGTTGTTGAACCACCATGACAGGATCCATTGGTGGCTGGCCCACCGGATTATAAATCACTACTATAGCCCGTTTCTCTGGGGTATCTTCCCTGACTCTATTCTATGAAACATCTCGTGTAGTTCCATGTGTTATGCTCTCAAAACCCCCAAATACTCTGAGAAAAATATCCTACAGTAGCGGGTCTACCATATACTCAAGAGGGGCTTGTTCCTTCTCTCTCTCGATATCTAGATCAGGGGAAGCAACTCTGGCATAACCTCTCACTAGGGCTGCTCACCTATCCCTACCTCTACCTTGGGCAACAAGCGCCAGAATATTAATTAGTCTCATCTCTATCAAATACAACTCTAGTCCTCACCATCTGTTAATAAAACATATAAGGAATCAGCACAAACGAATCAACTATGCTAGACAAGAATGAAAAGATGTTTTTCTTAGAGTTTCATATCCTCTTGAGGATAAATAACAGATATCTCCTCACCGATGCCTAAGAATCTACTAAACTTGGGTTGTGTATAGTGCGACCTACAAACCCATAACTCTGATACCAACTTGTCATGCCCAAAAATTCAGGCATGATGGGACCTACCTTAACAACTCAGTAGATTTTCTTAACTCCTAAACAATATATAAACAAACTAAAATAAATGTGGAAAGTAAATACACAAGTAAGAATATTTAAGCAGAATTATCCTATTACACCCAAAACTAGGTAGCCACTAGATAAAGCCATTAAGTAATAATTTATACAAAGTTTGATCAAAATCTCAAAGTATTCCAAGAAAGGTAAAAACTCCAAGATAATGAAAAGAGACTATGGAGACTGTAAACGAGTGACAACTACCTCTAGATGTCTCAGGATAAACGTCCAGGTATGAGAAAAAGATCTAATATATGGTCTGCTATAGCACCTGCAAAAAGTGCAGAAAAAGAAAGGGTGAGTACAAAGCAACGGTACTCAGCAACATCCTCGGCTAGTATAAATGTAAAGAACTAGTGACTACTCATAACATCTAACCACCCTCCGATAATTCAACCTGTGGACAGTATATATATAGAAGCCTAGCACAGTACAATTATAAAAATAAGGGAAAGAAATAGGTAACATAGAACTATAATTTCACAAGCCCATCAATAACTCAACGGTCATAAAATCAGATATCAATCCAAGAAGACAATGGGACGACAGTTCTCTCAGAATAATATCAAGTCATTAATATGTATCAAGGAATCTCAAATAATCAATTGTGAAGCTAATCAAATCAACATAAACTCAATGAAAAATGCGATGGAACACTCAAATAATCATGATGCATGTCTGCCAAATCATTACCAACACATGTCCGATAGAAACCTCAACCCATTATTTATTAATACCTGGCAGAAACCTCAAGTTATATTTATACATCAATACCTATCAGAAACCTCATGTTATATTTATATATTAATACCTATAAGAAACCTCATGTCATAAATCATTGCCTAGTAGAATCTTTAGGCACCAATATCTAAAGTACCTTAACGATGTGTGTCCAGTAGAAACCTCAGACCATCAATTCTCAAATCATCATCAAAACTCGGTCTTTATGCACAAATGATAATAATTATGAATATACTAATACAACTATGAAGAGTGGCACCAAATCAAGTTACTATAAGGAAATCAACTCATCACAGGAGGTAAACAATCATCAAGTTACTCATTTCAATATAGCCTCCACTAGACATTCAAAAAATGATTTATTTCAAAATAATTGAATTATCATAAGGAAATTCTTGTTATGGGTTTAGCTGATATATTCAAACAAATCAGGTATCTCAATAAATTCAAAAGGTGAATTAAAATTGTAAGTCATGGAATCACATTATCAAATAATCCCTTTAATTTTAAGCCCGACATGGTTTAATCCCAACAACCCCAATGTAATCATCTTCCCCAAATTACACATAATCTAGAAAGTAGTCACTAATATTTTATAAAACTATCAAGAAACCTCAACTTTCCTTAAACCTTGAAGAATCAAATCACCTGGGAGCTTTTCATTTTCAAATGGCCTCCAACCGAGCATAATCTAGTTACCCAATAAAAAGAACACAAGAAAATACCACAAGAAACACTAAAGACTCAAATAATCAAAGTTTATTCAAAAACTCATCCTGGGCCCACGAGGTTAAAACTCAAACTTTATCATAAACATCACTTGGGTAAGCCAAATATCAAGGTTTATTAAAAATCTATTCCATTTAGTGGTTGGAAATCAAAGTTTTATAATTTTTTGTGTTCACGTGTAAAATAACCACTTTTGGGTTCAAAACCTTCAATTTCTATGTAATAATCATGTTAAAGTGATGGGTAGCTGATTAGAAAATAATAAGAAATCTTACCCAATTGATATCTCGAATTCTCCTTTTGAACATTGTCAAAAAATGGGGTTTAGTTTTCGTATGTGCGTGGAATACTTAAATATTTTGTAAAAATTGTGTTTAAAGGTCTTAGGTGAAGAGTTCCCTTCACCGCGAATGCGGTGCCTGAGGGATAAATAACCCTCTGTGAACGTTGTTCCCTATTGCTAATGCGAACATTACCAACCTCAACCCTCCATGAACTTCACCAATCTCTATGAATGCAGAGGAGGTTGGTGATAGCAACAACAATAGCAAACAGTAGAAAAAACACTAAGTGTAAATGCTCTGAATGGACCCTCGGGATTTGTTCAAAATCCCGTACATGCAAACAAACTACATATGCAACCTTACTAGTTTTGGTGTGCTGGACTCGATAGAATCATCAAAACATATGTACAAGGTCTCCTTAACCCGACACTCTCTAAGGATCCATCTTTTAATAAAAATACTAAAACAAAATACCCTTGAGGATTAAGAAAATTAAAAGAGACCAATTTCTATGCCAAAGCCACCTCTCAAATCCAACAGCACTATCAGATTTTCAATTCGGGCACTCTAAGTCTGAATATTGATCAAAGTTAACCATTTCCCTTAAAAGTTAGCTTTATCCCATCAAGCCACTCTAAATCACCACGAAAGGGATAAAACAAAAAAACAAAGGTCCTACTAGACAAAAATCTATATTATGGAGCTGATGGAACTAACAAAGTTTTGTTTCTAGGTCTTGTACTCCAAATGATGCCCAGAGTTTCATATTTCACACTCTAAATCTTTAAAACTCAAAACTTCTGACAACTTACTCAAAACTCATTTTGTTCCCTAACCAACTATGGAATCAAACTTAGTTTGACATAATGCGACTACAGGAAGGGTAAAATAGTTAAGAAGTGCAGAAATTAGAAAAATAACCTTGAGGGTCATTAAAACATCCACTATTTAACAATTAAGTAAATAATACTAACATTTGTAACAATTATGTTCATACTTTACACATTTCTCTTGAAGAAATATGAATTCATCATTAGTCATAAAAGTGTTGTCTCTTTTATTTGGATTCTTCTCTATTAAAGCATAAGAAACATTGAGAAGACTTATGCTTTAAAATTACTTTACCCTTTCACCTTTTGAATAAGTATCATTGAATCAAAATGTCGTGTTAAGATCTCCCATCTTGGTATCTATAGATTTTTCAATTGTTGTCTTTGGATGTCCTTAAAATTATTGGTAAAATATTATCATGCAATTAAAAAGTAAAATGAAGAAAATAAAATATCTTCAGGCTGAGGAGTAGATATCTCGCTCTCTTTAAGGATTCAAGTCCACAGTAATAAATATTTAACTGGTCCAGCAGTAATCTTCCTGATGTTTTCCATTTAGGATACAACGTCCTACTCACAAAGTATAACTCAACAAACTCTGGAAAAAGGTTGATTCTAGAGCTCCATAAAAAGAATATCTCCGTTCAACAAGTATATTTTTTTTACTAACTTTTATACACTGAATATTTTCATATACTTTCAGCAAAATGCAAGACACCACTAATTATACTTGATGAAGTGTTCCTAAAATTGAATAGGAAGAAAGTGGGTGATAAAGTAGGTAATAAATAGTAAAATTATGTCTTTAAAATTACATAGGTTACAAAACATAATGAGGTAGAAAATGGATAAATAAATCGTTAAAGGTTACAAGAGTTACCATAGAATTAGTAACCACAAAAAGGTTACTAGTAGATACAAATGAAGAATGGAGTAATGTAGGGTTAAAAACAAAGTAAATTGCTTGATGAGTTGTTCCTATTGTTGAACTTGGTGAATTGGTAAGTCATTTGCGATATGTGATTCTTTTACTTATCTTGAATTATTAGAAATTGGAATAATATTCCCATTTTGATTGTGTTTAATTAATATCCCATTGTGATGCCAAAATTGGATAGTTGAATCGATGAGAGGCCAATGTTTTTATCCCTTGATATGATATAGCCATATTTTTTGAGATAGTTGTTAAATAGTTCACATTGGATAGTGAATTATTATTTTGTCTTGGGAATGAATGGGAGAATGAAAGACACATGCTGAGGCTATGATTGGGTGTCTATATGATTGAAAGGCATATGCCGAGACTCTTACCAGGTTCTTATATTATTGGAAAGACACATGCCAAAGCTCTAAAAGTGTAGTCTATATAACTGTATGGATATTTGTTGTAGGTAGTAGTTATTGGAGGGTGGTTCGCTGTATAGATTTCTCATGATCTCTTTATATTTAGACTAATTAACGACGCTACTGAGTATCGTTGTTTTGTACTCACTCTTGTTTCTTCTGCCCTTTTGTGCATATATAGTACCGCAACCATCTTGAGACATCCTTCTTCCTATCCCAGGAAAACATTTCAAATATCGAGAGGTAGCTACCCCTTTGCCAGCAATCTATAAATGTCTCTTTATTTTATTTCCATTGTCTTTACTTATTGAAGACTTTGAGAGGCTCTTCTTTGTATAAATTCTAGTAGAGGCTTGTATACGGCGGATACCGAGTTTCAAGTTAAACATAAATTAATTTATTGTATAAGTCTTTTACTATTTATTTTACTTCTATATTAGTAGTTTATTAGTTACTTGTCACTAATTTTGGAACACCTGTCTTAGTGGGGGAAATAGGTGTCATCACAATTAAATTTTGGATCGTGACAAGTTAGTATCAAAGAACTAGGTTAATAGGTCCCACTCTATACAATACAAGTTTATTAGAGTCTCAAGGATCATAGTGGAGATGTATGTTACTTATCCTCGAAAGACTATGGAACTTTAAGAAAAAATATTTATTTATTCTTTTACTACTATATAGATTGGTTGGTTTGTCTTGTATTGAGTCCTTGCATGTTTAGTTAATCAGATAGTTAGGAACAGAGCTTCGATGAATAGAGATGAGCATCCAATTCTTGAGCTTGTTACCCAGGATTGAGATAAAGCTAGGGGTAGAGAAAAGGGAGTTGTCTTAGTTAGATTCATGTTAGAGAAGCCTCCCCTAAGCATGATATAGAATGAGATGAGGAGTAGGTTGTTCATGAGCATATGGTAGCTCCACTATTTTAACATATATTACTCAGGGTACTTGGAGTGTCAGAGATCTTTGCACATAGTAGTACGCCACACGGTTCATAGACCCAGGCTAGGGCGGGGACTCTCGAGCAGCAAGCTATTTTAGTAGTGCATGGTCCAGTTGGTCACCACCAGCAGTACAGGTTTTGATGGCATAATTGTTTTAGTTTAGGGGTGGGTGGGTCAGCCACAGATATTATGAAGGTCTTACAATAAGTATATACCATGGGTTAGGACTGTAGGTATAATCATGATTGAGATATCGGTGAGCAGCAAGAAGATATGAGAGATTAAAAAAAATAGACCCACCACAGTTTCAGGGGAGGCAATGTTAAGGAATTCTTTGAGTTATTGGACATGTTCCATGAGTTTCTTTAGAGTGTTTGGTTAGTTCATACTCAGAGGGTTGATTATACTTTGTTGTAGGTGCGTCGGTGAGCCAGACAGTAATCACACACTTATGTTGATTCTCGGCCAATTAGCTTACCATCCATGGCTTGGTAGATGTTGGATGTAAGTTTCTTCGAAAGATTTATGTCCAGTAGTGTGAGGGAGGGCCTCATATTCTATTTTGAGGACATATCTTAGGAGATCATATCATTTTGTGAGTACAAGGTCTGTTTATATGCTTGTCTAAGCATGCATTGGCCATATTACCAGATATCAAGAGAGAATCACCAAATTTATAAAGGGGTTGACCTTTAATCTCCATTTTATAGCATTATAAGCCCCTCAATCCTAGAGGGGATAACCTTCAAAGTGTGATTGAGGCCGCTAAAGGGTTCTACTAGTTGAGGAGAGAGAGGAGTTTAGAGACATTAGGAGCAAGAGGCCTTGTCCATTTGTGCAGGTTTCTAGTGCGTCATCCAGATTCTAGGGCTCACTCCATCATGGTAGTCACTACCATTGCTATAAAACATTTAAGGAATCTTTGCATACCTTTGATATTATCCAATCAGTTTAGAGTTTTTCAGCCCAGGGCAGGGTCATATGGGTTGCATCAAATATTGTCGAGCTGAGGTGGTCATTTAGGCTCTTCAGGTTATTAGCACCAGGCTCCCAATATCAGGTCATTTATACTTATGATGGTCCTTCTTATAATTAAAGTTTCTATCCCAGCATATGCAGCTAGAGGATTCAACAGGCTTTCCAAGCATCTCATATCTAGTTAGGGTACTTGCACCTCCGCCAAGGGTAGAGAGGGGAACAGTCAGGTTGGGGTGCATATCTAGTAAGTGTACATAGCAGAATGTAGAGGTTTAGGTTGTGCTACAACTCAATCCAGACATAATCATTCTCAGGTTATGCATTTTGGGATAGGCCTGAGATATAGTCATCCAATGTGGTGATCACAGGTATTGTCTGAGTTTGCATCAACCTGTGTCTATATTATTTGATCTGGGGACTATATATTCATATATGTCTACATTTTTTTTTGTTTTGATATGTTATCTATTGTTAATATACCTCTTCGTGTGTCCACTTCTATAGGTGATTTATTAGTGGTGGATTGGGTGTGTCGTCCCATCTTGTTGTCTTATCAGGGTATGAGACTTGGGTAGACTTGATTTTTCTTGATACAATTGATTTTGATGTGCAAAAGGGAATGGATTCTCTCCCCTTATTATGCTGGCTTGGATTTACCTACCAAGATTGTTACCTTATGTATGTCTGGTATTCCACGGTTAAAGTGGAAGGGTACGGGTGGTTTGTATCCTCAGAGTGTTATATGTTTCTTCAAGATCAAAGATGAATTGTGTAGGGGTGTTTTTTCTATTTGTATTTCTTCTTGGATGTTATTGTTAATTTCTCTTCCTTATAGTTATAGAGTTTGTTGATGTATTTTTGACTAACAATTCTGGTGTCCCTTCCGATAGGGATATCAATTTTGGAATTTATTTGGAGCACGACATTAAGACTATATCTAATCCTCCTTATCTAATGGATCTTATTAAGTTGAAAGAAATAAAAGATCAGTTCCAGGACTTGCCTAGTAAGGTTTTAGTCGTCCTAGTGTGTCACATTGGGGTGTACATGTCTTATTTGTGAAAAGGGGATTATTCAATGCAGATGTGCATTAATTATCGACGGTCTAATAAGGTGAATATAAAGAATAAGTACACCTTTCCTTGTATTCATGACTCATTTGATCATCTTCAGGGTGCAACTATCTTTTCCAAGATTGATTTGAGGTGTGTATACCACCAGTAAAGGATTAGTCCATCAAATATTCCTAAGATATCCTTTGGACTAGTTATGGTCATTATGAGTTTTTGGTGATATCTTTTAGGCTTACTAATTCCCCATCAGCATTTATAGTATTGATGAACAATATGTTCCTTTTGTATCTTGATTCCTTCATTATTGTGTTCATTAAGGATATTTTGGTGTATTCCTTTAGAGAATATGTGTTGATAAGGTGTATGCTAAGTTATCAAAATGTGAGTTATGGCTTAGTTTTATGGCATTGTTGGTACATATAGTGTCCAAGGAGGGTATGATGGTTTATCCAACCGAGATTGTAGCTATGAGAGATTGGGTAAGGCCTACCTTATCGACTCAGATTTAGAGTTTTATAGGTTTAGCTGGGTAGTATAGGAGGTTTTTTTAGGGTTTATCATTGATTATGTCTCCATTAACTTGGTTGACTCAAAAGAATGTTGTTTTTCATTGTTGGATGAGTGTAAGGAGAGCTTTCAAAAGCTCAAGTATCTATTGAATTATTCTCTTATTTTGACCTTACTTGTGGAATGTGAAGGCTTCACCGTGTATTGTGATGTTTCTATAGTTGGTTTGGGTGGAGTGTTGATTCCAAATTAGAAGGTTATGGCCCATGATTTGAGACAGTCAAAGGTGCACGAGAAGAATTACCCTTCTTATGATTTAGAGTTTGCTGTGATAGTTTCTGTTTTGAAGTTGTGGAGGCATTATCTCTATGGTGTGCATTGTAAGGAATTCACCAATCATAGGAGTCTTTCATATATTTTCAGCTAGAAAGATCTTTATTTTAAGATAGTTGTGTTGGTTAAAGTTGATAAAGGGTTAATAACTATCTTTTATCATCTGGGCTAGGCCAATGCGGTGGAGGATACCTTAGTAGGAAGTCATCCAGTATTGGTAGTTTGGCTTCGATTTGAGTTGAAGAGTGACCTTTGGCTAGAGAAATTCAAAGTCTAGCCAACAGTTTGTTTAGGTTGTATATATTTGAGGATGGTGGGGTTCTTTCTTAATTGGACACCCGATCCTCTTTGATGGAGCAGATTCATGAGGCTCAGTTTGATGATGCTAGTTTGAGAACTATACGAGATAAAGTGTTACGTTATGATACCCAATTGCATATGAATTGATTAGAATAATTTTAAAGGATGCCCACAGTTCAAGGTATTTTATCCATCCAGGAGGTGAAAAGATGTATCATGATTTAGTCAATATTACTGGTAGTGTGGCATGAAAAGAGATAATGTATATTTTTTTGCTAATGCTTGAACTATTAGCAGGTGAAGTTTTAGCATCAGAGACGGGTGGTATACCTCAGAGGATGACCATTCCTAAGTGGATATAGGAGCATATAGCCATGGATTTAATAGTTAGACTAAATAGCACTTTGAGTGGTTTGGACTCTATTTGGTTGATTGTTGAATGGTTGACCAATTTTGCTAATTTCATTCTGGTTAAGGTGATGCATAGTGCAAAACAATTAGCTCAAATTTATATAACTTAGAATGTTTGGTTGCATGGAGGTCCTATATCTATCATATCCGATCAAGGTACTCAGTTTACATTGCACGTTCAGAGCATTATGAAGCATGATATGGGAACTCAGTCAGATATAAGCACAACTTTTCACCCTAGACTGATTGTCAGTATGAGTGCACTATTCAGGTGTTAGAGGATATGATACAGGCATAAGTTGTTGACTTTGGAGTTTAATTGGACCAATTTTTACATCTTGTAGAGTTATCTTATAATAGAAGTTTTCATTCGAGTATTCAGATGGCCCTTTTTGAAGTATTATATGATTGGAGGTGTAGATCTCTTATTGGGTGGTTTAAGATTTATGATTACAGTCCATGGGTATAGACTTTTTATGTGACTCTATGGTTAAGGTTAGGTTGATCCAGAATAGGTTGCTTACGTCTTAGAGTAGGAACAAGAGTTATGCTAATAAAAGCATTTGAGATTTAGAGTTTATAGAGGATGATCGTGTGTGGTTGAAGGTGTAACTCTTAAAGGGTGTTATGTGATTTGGGAAGAAAAGTAAGATTAGTCCTTGATTATGATCCCTTTTGAGATTCCTTAGTGGAAGGAAAAGTTGGTTTAAACTTAGCTTTGCCACCTGGTTGTTCAGTGGTGCATCCAAACTTTCATGTTTCAATGCTACGAAAGTGTATACCTGCAGAGTCGCACCTGATCCGATGGGATTTTATGAGCCTAGTTCCATAGTTGACATTTGAGGAGGAGCCAATGGACATTTTTGATAGGTAGGTTCATGTCATGACCCGATTTCTCGAATCATGATGGCACCTACTATACCACCAGTAGGAGAACCAAACCCCGTAGTCC
>JBDJHY010144326.1:0-13086 GCA_039654485.1 Withania somnifera | reverse complement strand
TTTATTATTCTCAAAGGATAAGATTATTCTCTTGATAGAAATTGCCTAAGAGGTCTTTGTGTATTAAAATAAAATCTCATCTTGTGATAATTTCTATGGATGATTTATAATGATTATTCATTGATGAAACTTGATTATGAATCTTAAACTATTTCTTGATGATATTATCCTATTCGTTAATATTGATTTGGTTTACCATGGAGGCTCAATTAAGATTATGGAAAAGACATAACCTAGACCTTGACCGGAGTCTACATTTCAATTATAAAATTATATTATCAAAAATTCAGAGCCGAGATCCTAACCATATACGTATATTATTGGAACGGCATAGCTGAGACCTTATAGGATGCCTATATTATTGGAAGGGCAGAGCCGAGACCCTGACCAGATGCCTATAATATTGGAAATACACAGCCAAGACCCTGATCGGGTGTCTAAAATAAGGAAATAATATTGAGCACTTTCAATGACTTGGAAAAACATTTTTCTTTCAGACTTAAATTTGGGCTTAAGGACCATATTAATAATTTTCGTTCTTGTTAGACTTGACTTTGTGAAACTTTGTTGCCATTATATCACTTAGAGAATCGTTGTAACTATTTGTACTTGTTTGTAACTATATAAACTGTTGTTAGGTTGCTGGATATATCTATTGCAGGTTGTAGTTGTTGGAGGAAAGGTTGGGAGACTACGAGCTTTTGTTCCTTTTTATAGTTATCCAGCCGAGGACATTGTTGAGTATCATTCTTTTGTACTGACTCCTTGCTTTTCTGTACTTTTGTGCAAGTATTGAGCCCCAGACCTAGTATTTACCTCTCTTTCACCAGTCCAAGACCAGCTCGAGGGTTCGGATTCCTCATTATCTTTATTTTCTAATGTGTTTACTTTGTAAAGATTCGGTGTTAGCCCTTTGAATTTCATTATAACCCTTATTAGAGGATTGTAAAACAATGGCTACCTGATTTTGGGATTTATGAGAAACGACTTCCCTATTAATTACATTACTTGTGTATCTATTTTTTTGTAATTAAATTGGTTTTCCATTCCATGTATTCATGAGTTAGGATGACCTATAAGGTGGGAAGATAGGTGATATCACGTACGATTTTGGGGAGTGACAACCATCTCTTAGAATTTACTAAAGCATTTTTCAAGCTTTTCCCCTTTTAATTTTTGAAAAAAAGGGTAGAGCTGGCATATGTATAGCTTCATCTTCAGAGTTCACCAACTTTATTCCATCTTTGGAATTTCTAGGTTCATTCTCTATTTGTTGACCCTTCTGTGAAGCTTCCCTTATTTTTAATTATTTTTATTGTAGTTATTGCACATTTCCTGCAACTCTTTCCTATTTTGAAAAGTCAAAAACTTTAATCCCTTTGGATTTCTCTCAATGTCACTAAGAAGCGTTCCTAAAGCTTACTCAGAAATTTGACTAGCTATCTGTCCAACATGCTTTTATATTCCAAATTGAGGCACCATGACTTTCAAATCTTTCATCCACCTTGGCAATGAATTCCTTTATTATGTCTTTCAACTTGATTGATTTCCTTGTTTCCCAAGCCCTTGTTAATTTAGACCCCGATTTACTCGTTCCCTAGAGTTGTTCTACCATGCATTCAAAGTACCATTTAATGAGAACCAACAAAAACTAAGGTACTTCTACCCCACAGTGTTGAAATTATTATCGCACTGATAGTTTTCTATGTTAAAGTTGCCCATTGCATTCACCTCTTCTTCTGCGATTGTATCTTATTGGCATTCATGAGTAGGATGTCCACTTTCGCAAAATAACACGTCATTTGTTATGACTCATTTGAGATTCAGAAACAGTCAACTATTTCACATCTTTTGCAATAGATTCGATTTAACCTATAGTGTAGTATAAGTATCAACTTGGTGAACCCCAAAAGTCTTCTTATCCAAACTGTTTGCAACCCATGATTAGCATCTTTTACCAACTCATTTATAACTTTGATGGCCTCATAAGCTATTTTCTTAATTATAGGACCACCAACTTATTGTTCATTATTCTTCTAAAAGTTGGTGTCAATCTTATCCAGAAATTTGGCAGTTGTATCCACGATTCAATAACATTATGCAGACATCTTCTCATTAGATCCTTAAATCTTTCCTGTGCTTCAAATACTATTTCTTCTTTTGACTTTGCAAAATTGCTAATATCTTCTACATCCTTGCCATTTTGGAAGGAGAAAAGTACTTATCCATAAATATTTTAGTCATATCCTCCCAACTTCGTATCAATCTTGGTGGTAAGATCCTCAACTATATATTTGCATCATCCTTCATAAAGAGAATGACCTCTAATAAATAGCATCGTCTAATGCACTATTATTAATGGAAAGTATTAATATTTTCATCAAAATCCACCAAATGAGTGTAAGGATCTTTATTCTGCTTTCCTCTAAAAGCATTGTTATTCTAGATGGCTTGGAGAACATTGTGCTTGATCTTAAAGTTTTTTGTTAATATTGTAGGAAATCTTACACATAATTGCATCCCATTGTAGTTGGTCCTCACATAATCTCCCAACAATCTACCATTTCTCCCATTATTTTCATCCCCCTGATTTTCTACCTCAACAGGATGTATTGGACATTGGAAATTAAGAGAGTCACCCGGTGTAGCATTCCTCTCATTATCAACCATTGTAACTCTGGATCGTACAAAATGATATCCTTCGAGAAAGCTCATGTCATATATCAAGGTTAGAATTTAGCATGTATTTACTGCGATAGAATGGGAGTTCAATTATTAATTTAGATAAAATAAAAATAAAAACTAATACGTAAAATTTTCTTGAAAATACTTATAGCCAATTCCTAGCAACGGTGCCAAAACTTGACGAGGTGCAAAACACAATATAAATTAAGCGCTTCGCTAGTTAAAGATAGTATAAATAAAACTCATCTCCACAGGAATAGGTTTGCGTAGTAACTCAATATAATATTGGTAATAGTTATTCAGTAAATCAACTTTTGATTGTTAATGTAGTTAAACCCAAAATTATAAAACAAAAATAGAACAAAAAAAGATAGTATAACTTGAATTGAATAAAGTTATTTTCAATAGGAGAAATACAGGAAAATTTGGGTTCCCATGTCCTTTACTTTTGAAGTGTAACTGATTCTTACAAATTCAATATTTACTTATTAAGCCTTAGAGAGGTAAAATTTTCTTTCGGATAACAACCCTTATAGAATACAATAATATGATGATAGTGAAGGTTATCCTGTAAGTTCCCACAAGGTCAACCAAGAAAAAAAAATCAACAATTTCCTTAGACAATTCTAACTCTTAATCAACAAGTTCTTTCGATTAGTTTAAAAGAATAAGAAAGAAACTTCAACCAAAATATGTAAATTAAATTCTAAAACAATAGTTCTTTCAAATAAAAAGCTATATTAAAAGAAACAACATCCAAATTGAACAATGAAAAAGTTGGACAATTAAATAAGAAATTCACAATTAGTCAACAATAATATACAAGTTCACACCTCAATCCCTAAGAGAAGTTTACTCCATAAAGGATAATGAGTTTACAATGAAAGATAAAATTCAAGAAAACATTACGACCAAATTTTCAATCCCGGCGCTCATTTTGGACATTGAGTTGAATTGCATTGTTTTTTTCTTCTCCCCTTTTCTGTTACATTTCTTCATTCAAAATCAAGATGCCCTACTTTTAGATGGAAGTTGACTCATATAGCATGGTGTTTCCACTTGGTAAATTCTAAAAGTGGCCCTTTCTTATTTTATTATGTCATGTGTTGCACGTTCGTGATCCCAACTGTGTAATTGTATAGTGGCTCAATATCTTGCTTCCTTCCTATGCGGTGAACTGTGCATTGGGTTGTGCAATCAAACACCACTCTAGAATCACTAACGTGCATTTTTTTTCTCATTTTCATCTTTCTTTACTCTTTCATTATACTTACATTCACCTACAAACATTTAAATTCAAAATATTAGATATAACCAAGTAAAATCAACAATTTACACACTTATCACCTCTTGATATCCAAGATCCTATGTTGGGCATCCATTGCAATGCCCCGCTGTCTTTTTTCCCTCTTTGATCTAATATATAAGTCATGTACCTTTAAATTATGGTGTGCAAGGGAGGAATTGTATCACTTCTAGCAAGGAGCGATGCGACTCCATAGACTACTTTTCTTTTTTGCCACTACTGAAGGCTCTCTGCAACCAAGATGCTAGCTTGAAGGGGAGAAGAATTAAAGACAATAAGGAAAATAAAGGAAGGGAAATGGTCAAAAAGAACAGAAAATAAAAAGTTACCTAAGTTAAAGTGTCAAAGCTATCATTGGCCAGACTCATAAGGGGAACTGCCTCTAGTCTTTCCCGATTGTCAGGAGAAAACAATGATATAAATGGCCTACCACTCTAGATGTCTGTAGTTGAAAATAAATATTTGAATGAACAAACAGGTGAACCGTTTGAAGTGCTAATGGTTTTCCCACTGATTCTTGAAGGTATTTGGTAAGCGCATATAGTTCGAAAATAATTTGGCCCAAAAAATGGAAGTGGCTCATCTATGGGAAGATCAAACTTGTGTGCTAAGGCTCCCACTGGGTAGCCAACACAAGGAACTGGAAAGGGACTTATGAGCTTCCTCTGGGTTGACACAATCAGATCCTGAGGGAAATTATAAAGTGATAACAACTACCTCAACCATTGGTATAGGTTAGGAGAACACAATAAGCAAATATAAAATATAAATAGATGCAAAAATAAGCACAATCAGCGAGAAGATAGAAGGTTTACATCGATATACATCACTTAATTCCCAAAATTAGGTATCTACTGTATTCATACAAGCCTCTATGAATATTTATACAAGTTAGTCTCAACAATGTCATTAATCAGTAAAGACAAGATAACCAAAGGTAGAAGGAAACATTCGGTGACCGCAGACAAAATGAACAACTACCTCGGAATGTCTGATACTAAAAAATAAAGAATCTCACTATGTTCTTGGCATAGCACCTGCACAAAAAGTGAAGAAGAACAAGTGTGAGTACAACATGGTACCCAACAGCATCCTTGGCTAATCCTAATATAAAGAAATAATGAGAACTCCTGACAACCAACCAACCGTCCAAAAACTACAACCTGCAGACAACAATGTCCAACAATGCAATCTCTCTCTCTATACATATACACACACACACACACACACACACACACACACACACATATATATATATATATATATAAGGATCAAAAGAGATTAAAAATATTCCACAGAGCGTCATCATCAAGAAAAGAGTACAAAAATAGCATCTTTCAAAAATTTATCCAAGTAATTTTGTTGAAAGTCGTTAATATATCTATCAATCATTAACAAGGAGATCACCCTCAATCATAACACAAGATAAGTAATATTAACGGGTGCATTAATCCAAAGAAATATAATGCAATGTATCAATAAAAGAGATGTATGTTTGTCCAACCATTACACATCCACTGCCTATGGCAGGTTAGTCAGGACCCATAGGGGACTCATGAGGTCATGCACTCTATAGCCTTCTAAATGCACCTTGGATGACTAATAAATATTAATACATCTAGATTCGGCCTCAAACTATCAACTAACAATTCAGTCACTCAAAATAGGCCTCGAACTGTCAACAACACCTCAGATATCTGGATGGGTCTCAGATAGTCAATCACGTCGTTCCCATCTTTTTCAAGCCACAACACAAGTTCAATATTCAATACCAATGAGTACATAAATATCATATATAAATTATGGAAATGAAGCAATTTCATATCAAAAGACAATAAGCTCAGCCTTACATGGGCAATCATTAGCATAATTTATCTTTTCAATTCAAACTAGCATCCATATGACATCACAACTGGTACACCATTTCAATATCACTAAGCGAGCACATTTCATTATAACAAGATATTGTTCTATCATAATCAAGCCATCATAGAGCATCATAACTAGGTATCAGTATATCACAATGACAATATCTTAAGAAAATGTAGTAAGATATCAATTTCAACCACTTAAGACATAACAAGGCATTAAAATTCACAGTTAATTTCTCAATTCACAATATTAGACAAAAAAATATTTCATCAAATAATTTCCTTTATTTAAGACCGATATGCTCGAGACTAGTATTCGGGTGAATCCTCTTCGTTTCACCCATATAGTTACCCTCAATGTCCCCATTACTCCTATTTACAAGAAGCTAATCAAACAAACACATAAGCACTTATAAAATGACCATTGAACCTCAACTTGCCTCAAAATTGAAGAATAAGCGATCATTTTTTGGCTTTGTCCTTTCATAAAACCTCCAAATGCACATGATCTGGTTACAATCACATTATAATAAGAAAACACTAAAACCAATAGCCAGAATTTCATATTTCAAAGATTATTTAAAAAAAAATCCCCAAACCCACAAGGATAAAATTAGAATTTTGTTTCAAAAATGTGTTATCCATATCTTGGGGAGTCCAAGTATAGAGTTTTATCAAAATCAAAGTTAGTTTTGTAATCCAAAACCATTCAACTCCATTTTTAATCTTAGGCCTAAAATCTCCATTTTAGCACTGAAACTCTTGAACTCAAGGTTGAAATCATGGTACACTTTATGTATATTGGTGAAATAGTACTACAAATCATTACCAATGATTTAGGAAATAAATTATGAAACTCCAACAACACCCAACTCATTTTTATTTCTAAAAATCATAATTCAACTTTCACTCAGTTAATCAAACTGTCTCAATTAGATTCTATATAAATTGCATAAGATAAGGACGAAAACACGATCATCTCACTGAAAATATTCAATGTAGGAAGTTTGGTCTTACCCAATTAGAATCCTTTAAGAAACCTTGGCAATCCTTTTCCCAAAAACTCTATGCTCTTCAAGTTATGTTTAGAAGGGTTTTAGATTAGTCAAATAAGGAATAAATTGTCTCAAAACCCTTTTATAGAATCTTTAAAATGGTTACAATTCCCAGAATGTCCTTCATTAAAACACATTGAAAGGGAATTATTTAGTTGGATTGCATGAACCACTCCATGGATCGTGGAACCACTCCATGAGTCGTGGAGTGTATCGTGAAACTAAGGCTTTCAAAACAATGACAAAACAATTTCAACAGATAGTTTCACGGACTGTGGAACCATTCCACGGGATGTGAAAATCATCCAGTGAAGTAGTTAAAAAATCTCCATTCCATGACTCGTGGACCACTTCCACGGGTCGTGGGATTTTTAACGAGTACCTATGAGGGAATTTCAAATTATTCAAATTAAATCTTGAGATTTATTTGGAACCGTGTGCAGACAAACAATATATACAACCACAGTAATTTCAACATTATGGACTGAATAAAACCATCAAAATAAATATGTGAGGTCTCCTTGAAGCGATATCCATGAAGAACCAAATTATATGAAAATTTATATAAAAAGACCAAAACTCCCGTAGGATCCATAAAAATATAAGAAACCTCTTCGGAGATTATAAGCCACCTCTCAAAGCCAACAGAATCATCAAATTTAAATCTGAACACTCTAACCTCAAATGTCGACCCGAGTCAACCATTTTCCTTAAACTCTCATATTATCATGTCGAGTTGCCTACACTCAACACGAAAAAATTTGAACTAAAAATGAAGGTCCTTCTAGACTAAATCCATATTCTTGTGGCTGATGGAACTCATGGATTTCAAATCTGAGACTAAAAATTTTGACAATGGACTAAAGTCAAATATTTCCAACTTCAGGATTTCAAAGCCAACCTTTCTCAAAACCAATAATCTACCTTTTCTTCATAAAATGAACACAAAACGGACTTTATATGATTTAATGCAACTTTTAAGAAGGGAAAAATGGTAATTTGAGTTAAAATAGAAAAGCTAATTTGAATGTCATTATATCATCCACCATTAAAAACCACGATGAAATAATTGATTGGTCAAAAAGATAGGGATATCCTCTACGTATGTTAGCCTCAATTTTCCACTCACGTTCCTTAATCAGTCGATGCCTTCATTGATCCTTCAAAGAATATATCTCCTTGATCCTCAACCTCCTAATCTGTCTATCTAATATAGGCACAGGATCCTCCTTAAAAGTCAAGTCTATATCCAAATTCACTAAAGTCCACTGAATCATATGCAAATTATCAGGAACATACTTTTAGAATATCAAAACATTGAAACTAGATGCACAACTGACAAACTAGTTGGTAAGGCTAACTTATAATCTACCTAACCCTTGCACTCAAGGATCACAAAAGGACCAATGAATTTGGGTCTAAGCTTGACTTTCTTCCCAAATCACATTACACCATTCATGGGTGACACCTTCAACCACACTGAATATCCCTCTAAGAACTCCAAGTCACGGTCCCTTCTATCAGCATAGCCCTTCTACCTACTCTAACGATAAGCAGTATACCCTGGATCACCCTAACCTTCTCCGTCGCATATCTTAATAAAACTATGACCTATGGTCTATCCTCAGAAGCCTCAAACCACCCAATAAGAGATCTACATCTGATTATTGTAATGGTATTTGTTGTTGTATGCAAACTCCATAAGTCGTGAGAATCAATCCCAATGACCACCAGAATAAATAACATAAATTTGTAGCATATCTTTAACACCTAAATGGTACACTTAAACTGAACATCGGTCTAGGATGAAACATTTTTCTCATATTTAACTGAGCACTAGAACATTATGCTGCTTAATGCTCTAAAAGTGCAAAGTCAATTGAGTGCCCTGATCCAAGATAATATATATATATAGGAATATCATGCAATTGAACAATCTGATTAAGGTAAATCTTGGGCAACTGGTCCATACTATACCTCACCTAAACTAAAATGAAGTGAGAAAACTTAGTCAGTCTGTCAATAATTACCCAAGTTAAATCAAGACCACCCAAGGTCTTATACAACCCAACTACGAAATCCATGGTCATACACTCGTATTTCCACTGAGGAATGGGTATTATTTGAGATAAACCACCTGGTCTTTAGTGCTCAAACTTAACTTGCTAACAATTCAAGAACCTAGATATAATATATGTAATATTGTTTTTCATACCACATCATCACTAATGTTGGCTAAAATCATGATACATCTTTACCGCTCCCAGAAGGATAAGATACCTCGAGCTATCAGCCTCCATCTTAAAGAAGAAAATCCACCCCCTAATTTAGAAAACACTTTTAGATTCGATAATTGCATCCTTAGCCTCACTGGTCAACACTATATCACAAATAGTCCACAACCTCTCATCTTCGAAAACTCTTTCCTTAATCTGCTCCATCAATAAAGATCTGGCCTCTAAATAAGAAAGAACTTTCCCATCGTTGGAAATATGCAATCTCATCAAACTATTTGCTAGACTCTGAACATCTTTAGAAAAATAATGATCCTTAACCTAAATCAAATCCAAACTACTCATTCTAGTCGACTTCCTATTAAGGGTAGTTGCCACTTTATTATTCTTTATCGAGTGATGAAAGATCGTGATATCATAATATTTTAACAACTCTAACCACTGGAACTACCTTAAATTTATATCTTTCTGACTAAAAATATACTGAAGTCTTCTGTGATCGGTGAACACCTCACATTGAAAACCATAGAAATAATTTAGCCTTAACTTTAACACAAAAACCACCACAGCCAACTCCAAATCATGAGTAGGATAATTTTCTCATGTACCTTCAACTACCTCAAAGAATAGGCTATAATCTTCCCTTTTTCATTAATGCTCCACCCTAACTAACTCTGGAAGCATCACAATACACATTAAATCCCTTACCCTAAACAAGTATGGTCAAAACAGGAGCAAAAGTCAACAAATAGTTGAGCTATTGGAAGATCTCCTCTCACTCATCCGACCACTAGAATACAATATTCTTCTAAGTCAACCAAGTAAATGGAACTAAATAGAATATAGACCTAGTACAAACCTCCTATAATACCTCCCTAGCTTTATAAAACTCTGAATCTTCGACCAATCTTTAACCGCTACAATCTTGGTCGAATTGACCATAATATCCTCCTTAGACAATGCCACAGAACTAAAAAGAACTCACACTTCAAATACTTAGTATGTAACCTCTCCTCCCACAACCTCTGAAGAACATTTCTCAAATGCCAAGCATAATCTGCCTCACTCTTAGAATATACCAAGATGTCATTTGTCACGACCCGATTTCTTAGACCATAATAGCACCTACTATCCCACCAGTAGGAGAACAACCTGTAGACAAAAAAAAAAGGCTACTATACCAACAGGACACACAAATATCAATAAACAAGGTATAAAGAAAGGAGATATAACCAAATATCAAAATAATACAACAGAACCGTCAAAACTCCCAAGACCTGGTATTAGTGTAAATAAATACAGAGTCGCTAAGTATAGACTACACGTACAAGGTTTATACTACAAACCAATCTCTAAATGTACAAAAGATACAAAATAAAAGCTAAAGAGAGCATGAAAAGTTGGACATGAAAGCTCACCCTATATCTCTAAAGTCAACAAAAAAGAAGCACGAACGGCAACCCTTAATCAACGTCGGGTGCTAGTACTCAAATCTGCACAAGGGGAACACAAGTGTAGTATGAGTACAAGATGTCGAATAAACCAGTAGCTGCTAGGCTTCGAGGCTCCACTAGGCACATAACTCTAACGTCACCACAATCTCATATCCCCAAAACCATAAAGACTCAGAGAGTCTCGTAATCTAGCATATAATGCCTCAGAATAATAGTCTCATCAAGATGTAATCTCGACAACTCAGGGCACCCCACACCTCAATATAGTAGTATCACCAAGGTCCTCGATATAAAAGTATCCTTATAGAAAAGTTGTACTCACTGCTGCATGAAGATGTACTTAGTTTCTAATAGAGTCGGACTCAAGTCCTAGCATACATAGTCAAATGATAGTACTCGGTGCCATTATTTTTATTATTATAGGAAACTAACCTTCATGACTCAAAATTCAAATGGTGATACGGGCCCTATCCCTAAATGCACATAGTCTACAGCTCACTCACTGTATGAATCAAACACCATAATCAATAACTAAAACTAACCTATGCTCTGCACAGGCTCGACTAAGCTATGGCTAGAAGCACAATACACCAACCCAAGACCAAGTGAAAAACCCAAAAGCCAACCCATTCATAAGAGTTTTACTACTTCCAAAGTCACCCTATAGTCATCACAAGGCTAGTACTAGGTCACGGGCCTTGTATTATATAATGACCCATTTGGTTATTTCCTTCATATCTTTTTTCATATTTAGAGTCGTCTGGTAGTTTCTCTAAGTCTTTGTGACTTGCTGGGATCAATTATTTAGTGCCCTAGCAGCTCAGTTTCCTGTTATCTTAGTTTTTTTATTTTGAAGTTTTAGTTTTGGAATGGTGGAACATGAGAGTTAATTTGTAGTAAACATGCTCAAGATCAAATACTGATAGTTTCGTTAGCTCTGGAATGCAGACTTTAATCTAGAGGGACCTATGGTTTTCTTTCTGGGGCGCCTGGACTCATTTTGGGTGCACTTATAGGAAGTTTGAAAATATTCTCTTTTTGTTGGTTTTGGTTTGGGGTCTTTTTAATGCAAATAATCTCCGTTAGCCATTCCAACAATTCTATTAGATTCGTAATGTTGTTTCCATGTTATGTGCATATTTGTTTTTTTGAATTCGTGGATGATTCTGTTCTGTTGGGAGCTTTTTAATATTGTAGAAAAATAGTTGGGTTGCTTACAAATTACAGGTACAGTTCCTTCTTTGCGATCATGTGGTTTTTGGTCATGATCTCATAAGCTTGAGTATTTTTGTTCAGCACGATCACGAAGGTGGGAGCGCAGTCACGTAGGGTGAGTTTCTTCTTCAGCGAGATTGGTCACGATTACGCCCTTCTGCTAAAACTGTGTATCACAATTGCATTGCGTAGTTGTACAATCACGATAAAGACACCTAGTGCCTACAAATACCAAGTTCCAATACTTTTATTTCATTTCCCATTTTACTTCTCCCAAATTCCATTTCTCTTATCAATTCTTGGTCCTAAATCTTGGGAAGTTACTGGGAGTTGGAGGTAGTTACTCGGGGAGTATTTGGATGTTTGTTTTGCTACATTTTGAGTTTTCTTTCTCTCTCCTTCCTTTTCTTTTTATTATAAGTTTTCTGTACTTGTTCCATAGTATGGTTTTGTCCAATTGAGGACCTTTTGGTTGTCCAATTCCTTGTGTTGAGGCCTTCATGTTGATATAATTAAGATATTCTTCTAGGCTGTGGGGCCTACGGTCGCGCATTAGGACCAATTTCTGACCCGATTTATATTGTGCATTATGGGTCATAAAATTCTCCTCTTGACCTGTTGATCATGTTTCTGCTAGTTTCAGGGTGTTTCGGGCATTCCTAAAGTTCTTTGGGTTGTGTGAGCAACTTGCAAAAGCACTTTGTTGGCGTCTTGGTAGGCTAGGTTTTCCTTATTTCTTAGAATGGGTTCATGTTGAATGCTTTTTAGATTCCTGCCAGTTTGGTGGGTTGGATAAGTGGTTGATATACTGTTCCTTCTTCTACACTTGTTTACCTTTTTGAGGCCCATGGGGGGACCTATTACTAGCTTTAGGCTGCAGTTAGTATGCCCGACCTGCCGGGGTCGGCCATGTGGTTATAGTATTGGTTCTTGATTATTAATAGGTGTTTGGGTTAGATGTGTACTTGCACTCCCTATTTTCTTTGGTTGTTCTACGAGCAGGCATACCATGGTGATCTTGATCGGGAGGGGATCGTTAAGTGATTTACTACTCGGGGAGGGGATAAAGTATAATAAAACAGAGGTTTTCTAAAATTAACACTGAAGGAAGAGTTTTATAACTTGATCTCCCATGATCACGAGATGGTAGGGCTATTATCATTAATATATAACCAAAACTTGATTTTCATATATTATGTATGTTACGTGGTTATATCATGGTTGTTTGGCATTGAGGTCAGGGACTCCATTGGTTTGCACTAAGGT
>JBDJHY010144315.1:0-13086 GCA_039654485.1 Withania somnifera | reverse complement strand
AAGTACTAAAATACTAGGTTGCTAGGACAAGTTCCCACCCAATGTTAGAATGAAATAAATGAATCTTTCAGTGAACATTCTTCTCCAATAGAAATAAATCATTAATAAAGTGTTCTCGATCCATGGAAACTCACCACTACTCTAACAGCTATAGATAGTAGATCCAGTCAACCTTGAGCATAAGGATGGCTTGCCTGATCTAACATGTAAAATCATGCATCAAAAGAGTATTTTCTTAGTATATTGAATATACTGAGTAAGCAGGAGGTGGATAATAACATGAAGTATCAACATGAATTATACGCGTATAAATGAACCATGAATAGGCTATGCAATGCGTGATAAATTACAGTTGAAATCAGTTATTCCAAAAAAGTATATTAATGTTGACAATGTAAGAAACATACTTCATTTTAATCCATAGGTATTAATTTCAAAAACCTGAATTAAATCTTTTGTGTAAGGTTATATAACCAAAATATAAGACCATGTGATCAATGATGGAATTCAACAAATTACCACTTGAAGGGAGTAACTTGTCCCACCACAGGCTCAGTAACTAACATGTAACCTAGTAGATCCAATTAAGCCGGTTATGTTATAATAATTCCTTTTAGGAAGCATGTCATCCTATGGTTGAAAACACAATTATGGGACCGGATGTTTTAACCTAATCTACTTAGTGCTATTGGTACTCACAAAATATACCATTTCTTCTGACTTGTCTGCTTTAAAGAAAATTTGGTAAAAAGCTTATCAAAATATCATGTCTTAGCCTCTTTGGGAAAATTATTTCAAAATCATCCTTAGTTCAATGAAACCATATCTAGTCCTAAAGCTTAGGCAATTTTTTTATTAGTTTCCTCGATTTCAATGTTCATGACTCAATTCCATCAATAATCATATACTTCAAGATTTTTCAAGTTAGAACAAGTTAAGTCCACAATTGAATCTTAATAAAATTTTAATATGAACATTAAACATGATATAAAAAAATATATTTATGGATATTAGTTAATGCTAATGGTTGGAACATAGAAATATAGAAATTGCATTGGATGGAATTGTAAGGAAGTAATCCTAATAAGATCAGTTATAAAATATAGGGTTGGGTCACAAGGGGGGAAGAATTATCTTGTTTATAAACCCATATCTTGAAATTGAAGATTTTTTGCTTTAATGTTAAACTCTTCCCTTGAAACCCTAGCCCTATTTCTTGGAGAGAAAGATTGATGCTTTTGTTTTCTTGTCTAATGATTGTGAAAAGGGAGAAAATAATGAAGTGTTGGATTCTATACTTGCTTATTTTGATCCTAAAACGATAGAGAATTGTATATTAAAAAGACGGAAAAAGACTTAAAAGTCCCTAGAAAGATAAATTAACGTAGGAACTTGCAGGTTTTGATGGGTCACTTATGGTCCATCAAGTGACTTGACGGATTGTAAAGTGATCTGTCAAATATTCCTGATGGATTTTACTTGATTGGTTTGACGTGTCCTTTTATGACCCTCCATCCTATTCTACGAGTTTTCCATACTTAGAAATTTTTTTGGAGTTGAGGGAATTCAAGGTCATGTTCCATGATTCATGGAACCCTTTGTGGAGCTGGCCATAAAAACCTGGAAGTTCTATAGTTAAATAAAATTTTACCAGGTTTATTTTTTTAACCCATGTCAAACGATTAAGGAGTTTTCTAGGTGTTATTGGGTTCCTCTAGGAAAAAGTGGAATTTTATACCCTTTTTGATTTCCAACATATGAACTTCAAAAACCCTTATTTCTGATTATCATTGGTAGCCAAGAGATAAAACTTTAGTATTTCATGCTTCAAAATAGGGAAAGAACACCACCAATACACTTTGGGGAAATGTTTGGATATACCCTAACTTGTTTTGTCTCTAAAATGAAAACAAAAAGGTTTTCTCTCTCTTAATTAAATTGGCAAAAATCTCTAGAGTAACTTAATTTCTTTAAAAAAGTCCAGGTATTTGATGCTAAACCTTAAAATTGTTGGTGATTACATGATCCATTCCCTCTTAATTCTAATTTGTGTCCATGAATTAGGGCCATGAGTGCTTTTTATTATGTGTGAATTTTGTGTAAATTATTGACCAGTTCTGGGTAATAATTGGTTGAGAGAGTGTGTAAAGACTCCAGGAAAATTTTTGGGAATTCTAGATTACCAAATCTTTGTTAGATGGATTGGCTAAACTAGTGCTTACAAGGTCTTTGATGAATTACCCAAATGAAATTTTTAGTCATTTTCATGAACCCTCTTGAACTGATGATTTTCTTGTGGTTTGTGTTTTAGTTATCAAAAATTGATTTTGGAAACATTGATTGAATATTTTTGAGAAGAAAATTTCTAAGGAAATAGATGTACTAAATTGAACGATTTATTAGCAGCGTCAATTTATCGGTCACTTTAGTTTATTTATCTGTACATGCATCCAATTCCATATGGGGACCAATTTTTAGTTTTACAAAAGATCACCCATTTAATGTTTAAATCATTTCTCTGGAATGTTTAGCACACAATGCATTGTATTAAATATTTTAATTGAGACTTTGTGCTTCTGTTCTATTTTTTAGGTGTCAAAAGCCTACCATGAATCTCAATGCCAGTGATGAAATCCAATATGACTAGTTGCTTCTCAAGGACTACTATGATTGATAGTTCTTCTCCACCATATGGAAGGGCCGCTGGAATGAAAGAAACTATCCCTAGAGAGAGGAATTAAGCTTAATGTCTGTGAGTCTTGCCTAAGTTTTCACCAATGTCTCAAGACCACAGGATTTATGTGTTTTTCCCAGGCGTCTTGCAAGGCTAATGAGACATGGGTGAGGGAATTTCGTGAAAACCTCCACCAGGTTAGTTTTGTCTCTTTGTTTATGTGGATTTAGGAAAAGATGATATATTTTGGGGAAATAGTGATCAATAGGTTTTTGGGCTTCCCGTTCATGACACTATTTTATTTATAGCCAAATATTGTTCCCCAGGTAAGTAGCTAGCATCTAAGCTTTATCCCAATAAGGAAGTACCATGGGCAACCACAAAGAAGGGGACCATATCTAAAGAGTTTGTTGCAGAAGCATGAATTTGGATATGAATTATCTATAGTTGAGTTTGTACATTCAGAACTTTGAGATATCAAATAATTTCATGCATTCTTGATTATATTCCTGTAAATGTTAGTCACTTTGTCACTAAGAGATCAGGGATTTAAGCAATAGGATAGTCCTATTCTACAGTTCTATTTTCTTAATACTGAGCTATGTAGGTTAAAGGGAGTTGAGGAATCTCTAAGAGATACTTGGGTAGATCTAGAGAAGCTGATTCAATTTTTAATGAAGCAAGGAGAGAGGTTTGTTAGAAAGAAAGAAAGAGAAGAAAGGCGTTAGAAACAATGCTACAAGATTACTATGAAAATTCGCTCCTTTGTTCCTTTTGAGGATATATCTAAGATATAAGGTAGAACTGTGAGAATGTGAGTCATCTTTTATAGGGAATGAGTGAGACTTCCTAGAGACCCTCTACTTTTGTTTCGTGAGAGGATTTCAATAAATATTTTGATGAAAGAAATAGGAGGATTACTTGGTCAAGTTGGAGAAATATTACATAAACTTGGTGAAGGAACATAGGGAGTTAAGTACCTTACAAGCCAAGATGGTGAAGAAAGAAAGGAAAAAGAGATACATTTTTCACCAGAATGTGAAAAGGGGAAGGATTTTGGAAGGTTCTGAAGCAGAGATCCACTTCCCTCAGTGTATCTAGTTGATGAGGATTCCCCCATCAATTAGTTAAATGATCATTCTGATGATGATGAGGAGACCGAGAGTGACAGGAGACAGTTATGTAGTTTCAGGAAGCCCCTATCCCCTTTATCTATTTCATTATTTATTATACTTTGAGTTTAAGTAGTAAGGGAAGTGTTATATCTTCTATTGGGTGTGGTGTATACTTGGTGGTTTTGATGCTTTACATTGTGTCCTTGTTGGGCTTTATTTTGTTTTGATATTGGTTGCCCTTGTCGGGCTTGTTGTGGATATTGTGCCCTTACCGGGCTTGTTGTGGATATTACGCCATTTTCTATCTTGATGCTTATATATGTTTTTGTTGATATTTATATTGGTGTTTTATGGATCAGTGTTTATTTTCATTTTTCATTTGTTATTTTCTAGCTCTTGTTGTAGTTTTTATTTTTCCTTCTTTTTAGTTTATAATAGGTTGAATTTTCCCGATGATAGATAGAGTGACGACTTTCATAAGGGAAAATATTATTTTATAAATTTAGTTTGGTAGTTATAGGTGTAGTAAATTAATGGCTAGTTTATACTAGTAGGTAGTCTCCATAACAGGCCGACCCTTCTGAATTTTTTTGTAAATTATAGAAACAAGTTGCATGAAAAATAAATAGTTTTGTACCAATATTTTATTTCTCTTTGTGACTCACGTTTCACTAGTTTGGTGATATGAGATTCTTAAATGGGTATGACATAATTTTTTTTTTATTTAGGAAGTGGACCGATCCATCTTGAATAGGTCATATATCATGTGTTGTGAATATTTGTTAAATAATTCTTTTGTTACTTGTGTTATCTAAGACCTTCCTGGTTATTTTTTTTAATGCTAGTCTTAATTGAGTTTGGTTGGAGAAATGACCTTAGGCCTTCTTTGTGATTTTCTTGAACCTACCTAATCTAAAAATCCTACCATTGCATGATAATTTTAATTGCTAGTTACGCTCCTTTGAGATTTAAGCCTTTTCTTTGAAAACCACATTACTAGTGTAAATTAATTCTTGAATTAATTCTTCTTTTGTTAACACTTTCCTCCTTGAATGATAAAATTGACATATTAGGCTAATATCCTAAGTTGAAGGTGGGGGTTGAGATGGAGATGTGTATGATGGATTTTTGATTTATTTCCAAAAGAAAAAGACAAATAAAGTTTGAAATAAAGCACACAAAAAACAAAATACAAAAGAAGAAAATGTGTTGATAAGTGGGGAAGCTAGAGTGAAAATCATAATGCATTGGTTGATTATGAAAATGGTTAAAAGGACAAATGAGCAAAGTTTAGGAAATAAATGAAAAATGTTGTGCAGTGTTCAAGGAGGACATAGTCACTATTATGAGAAATCCTTATACTACATGTTCCAAGGCCTACATTACAAGATTTTAAAAGTCATTGTGGGATCTCCGACTGGGTACTTTTGAGTTAAGTGATGAAAGAAAATAAGGGCAAGCTTATGGTATAATACTTATTCACATTTGAATTTCTTTGTTGAGTGTGAGTGTGTGCTTTCGTCCTTTGTATTCTTGTTGCATAGAAACTGTATTTTAGGAATTTATTTATTGTGAAGGATTATGAATTAGGAAAGATTGATGATGTTGATACACTCCAGAAAAAACACAATTGAGCATATCTTGAAAACTCACGTCTTTGAGTCACTTATTGTGTCACGCATCATTTTATATGTTCTATTGCATTCTTGAAAATATGATTGAAACGGGGAAGGTGCTTATCACATGTTTGTTGACTTATTGTTAGTAAAAAAGCTGAAGTCATAAACTTTGCTTTTGATTTGTAGAATGTGGCGTTGGATTGTTGATTTGTAAATTGAGTTTGAATTTATAATGTCTTCTTGGTATGTTTGATTTTGTTTGATTGAAGATAAGGAAAACGTTAAGTTGGGGGCGTTGATGAGTGGTGAAATTATCGCTTTTCTTGATCACTTTTGCTATATATTCGCATTGGTTATTCATGATTTAAAGCTATATATGGTTTGAATTTATAATATTTCAGGAATTTATGATTTAGAAGTGACCAGAGATGAACAACATAAAAGCAAGACAAACGAGCTTAAAATAAAGAAAAAAGTTAAAAGGAGAAAAATTCAGAAGTTGGTCACATGTGTTGATTTATCGGCAAAACGAACAATAAATTGGCCAATAAACTTCAGTCAAATTATCTATAAATTGGCCAATGACTTATTCAGTCCACTTTGGCAAAGGTGTCGATAAATATCAGTGTTGATAAATCGACACATTTGATCTATAAATCACCCAAATGGGCTCACCCGAACAAAAGTGAAATTTTTTACACCCTTTTTTATTTCCACCTCATCTAAACTCCAAAAACTCTCATTTTTCATTATCATTGGAAGCCAAGAGAGAAATCTTTGGTCTTTGATACTTTAATAGAGGGAAAGAACACCACCACTACACTTCCGAGTTGAAGATTTGAATGAAACCATTGATGATTTTTACCCATTGCTTTTCCCCTTTCTTTGTATTTTATATCCTTAGTGTGTAGTTTACGTTTCTTTTTTGAATATTGTAAGATAGAAATATTATAATATTTATTCAAGAATGTTGGGTTTGATTCTTCTATTGATTTTATTTAAGTTATTTACTTGTGATTATTATTTGGGTTTTATAGATCTAAGTCATTGTGTGCTTTAATGCTTTCGAAAGGGAGTAGCTAACCCTAGGACTCGCCCATGTGTATTGGTTTATCTTGAGATATAGTCATAGGTTTTCCTTGATTTATCTTGAAAGAGTGAGTTAAAGGTTGGGAACTTTGATTTAGCATAAATTGGATGTTTTTCGCATTAATGAATTTGACCTAGAAATAATAGAATTCTAGTGTATCCTATTTTGTTTATTTGTAGATCCCTAGCTATATTCAAGAGAACAAGCGAAGGAAGGTCCGTTAGTGTTTGAAAGAAGCTAGTGGCACATTAGAATCCAAGACTATTCTCTAAACCCACTTGTAATAAATCTAGTATTTAGTTTAATATAATGCATCATTGGTAGAATCATTTCCTTATTTGTCTCTTTTTTATCTTGGTATGTGAAGACATTGATCAAAGACTTTGTTCATATTGATTTTATATCACCCTTTATTTATGTATCCCCCATTTACGTTCTTTGACCCATTCAAGTCACAATAGTTGTGCTTTTATTATTAATCAATCGCCACTCATATTGTTCCTCATGGATTCAACCCCGAGCACATAAGTTGGCAATTATACTTTGACAATGTGGACATACACTTTTAGATTTTTTTTAGTATAATTGAGTGTTATTAATATGAAGGGCCCTCGGTGTAGGGTCTAACCATTAGATACTGAGAAACATAATAGGCCTTCGGAGCATGGATCGACCATCAGATACTGTGATATGGTTTCATTTCTTATGGTATAGAGGTCCTTGGGGCACAGCCAACCATCGAATACTTATGTACAATATTATCACACTGGATTTACTTTTCTACACCCCTTGTATTGCAAAATTTCGCGTACTAATTGTGTCCTTCAAAATTACAAGGGGAGCTGGTTGGGTTTTTTACTGCTTGGATTTACCTATCGGTGGTATACGATGCTATTCGGGTTTTGGTTACTTTTATTTTATGTACTCTTTGACATTTTAGGGGTCTATTGGGATTTTATTTTTTCTTTGATGTATCTATGTTACTACTTTTGATTACATTATTGTAGCTAGTGTAATTTACTCTATCTCTGCTGGTTATTTTAGTAGTTTATGTATTTATCTTTCCCTATGGCTATGTTGAAGACCATATTTTTCATTTTTACTCTTTTAATGCATATCTAATAACATTAGCATAGTCGATAGCTACTTTTAATGCATATCTAATAACATTAGCATAACTGATAGCTTAGTTTTAATAGTCTATTTTTCCTACATTGTTCCCCACTGATTAACTTGATTAACCTTACTGTTGTTACATTATTAACCCGACAGTTACTAAACTGTTACTCCCTTAACTCTATCTACTATTTTTACATTAATCTTGTAGCCTAGTCGTATCTTTAATTTATTGTTGTTCTGTTGGTGGCCAAGGTATGTAGTATTACTTCAAGAGTAGTTACTAGTTAGATTGTAATTTGAGTTATCATTTCCACATTATGCTTACCTGTTGTTAGCTTTCCATACTTATCTAACCTACTTTTGTTTAGGCCTTCCTTTGTTATGGTTATTACCCTTTATTTTTACTATCACTTTATTTGCATCTTATGCATGCCCAACGCTTATGATGCCTACTAGTACCTGCTATTGTTGGTACTTATACTACACTTTTGGATCTCTTTGTGGTGCAACACTTAGTGTGAGATATCATTGAGGATGTTGATTTTGTTGTGCTGCCTTTTGAGGCCAACAGAGATAATGGTAAGCTTTTGCGTTTGGGCTGATCCTTGTCCATTCGCAACAGCAATGTATTTTATTAAATTCAGAGATAATTTGTATATTTTATTTTTTTATTAATGAGATTGGATTCTATGTTGTATTTAATTTTTCTACTACCCCTGATGCCAGGCCTTGGAATAGTTTTATGTTGTTTGTATATGTGTTCTCTTCTTTTCTTGTTCCGCTTCTTTGATTTTATGTTCTGGTTATAGACCGTTGCTTCATACTGTGGGCTATGGGATAGGATTTCCTATAGGTGGTTCATGGTAGGCTCCATTATGAATCGTGTTCTAATTGATAGAGTAGTATTAGAGGTTAGGTTCACTAGTATCCTTGGTATAGAGGCAGGTGTCTAATAGAGCCCATGGATTGGTATGTAGATATCCATATCCTATCTTTGGGAGGGTACGTGGGGCTTTTAGAAAACATTTACTTATTGATTCTTGCTAGTTGTGTTGCTCTTGATAGTTGGAGATTTTATTTGGCTTCACTCCTTCATTAATAATTCGTGAGAGGTTTTCAGTAGATGGAGGAAATACTCTAACCAAATAGTGAGAGATCTAGAAAATGCCCATGATAAAGGACGGACCAAAAATTGAGGCCAGTGTCATGTTGATATGTTAGACAACCAAAGTTTTAGCTGATGCCAATTTACTTACCTCTTCCATTACTGATAGTCCAAGCATGAGATTGGAGTGCGTCACTATAATTACCAACTATGTTAAGAGGATAATCCGAAAATGAGGCCCAAATGTCATCCAAGAAGCGGAGTAACATGCATAGGATCTACCATTTCAGCTAAGCTCGTTAGTTCCTGTTGGTTCTAATTTCAATGAACAACATCAATAATGCAGGGCCTTGAATGAAACATTTGAAAAAGATAACAAAATAAGCAGTTCATCATGAATGAATATTAAAAGTCTTTATTGGTACTACATTAATGATGGAAGATGCTATGGTTGCATTAATAGATGTTTGTACTACATTAGTAAAAGCTAATCTTTAAATAGTACAAGTCAATAATGCATTGGAAGACGCTGGTCATTAAAGAGTATGTGTTACCAATGAAAAACTACTCTTTGAAGGAAATTAAAACATTGGATGCTGCATATACTCAATATCTTTAATAGTAAAAAGAGATTAATATGACTCTCTCTTATTCTTTGAAAGAGACCACAATCTTAACTCTTTTGTAGGGTTAATATACTTAGGTTGATCCAACTGCTAGTTCCCACATCTATATAAGGAACTAGTCTTCAGGAGGAGAAGTATTCTCTATAAATCCTCAAATTATTTTTTCTTTTCTTTTCTTTACTTTAATAAGCATGGTATCACTTAGTGTATACTTTGTAGACAAAAAAGAAAGGAGAGAAAGTCTTGAGTGAGGCATAGCATAAAAAATTATAGTGTTTGCTGAGATCCTAATAGACTCAATAATTATTATATGTACACTGAGTTCTTGATAAACTCAGTTGTATTTTTTGTGATCGCTGAGCTCCTAGCAGAATCCATACATTATTGAGTATTCATTGAGATCCTAATAGACCTAGTAGTTTGTGTAAGTATAACATCTAGAGTAGGCTTATCATTTGTGGATTGAGTTCTTGTAATAGGCTCAATCATTTTGTAAAAAATTCTAACACTAAGTTATCAAAAACTTAGTAGAGGAAAAAAGAAAAATAGTGGAACTTTCTTGCAACCCAATGATACTAGACTAAGGATCATTTTGAGCCCCAACAAGTATAAGAATATCATGTGTATATTTCTCTATCTGCACAGTTCTTATATTTTATGTTTATCAGTCATTAGTAATAATTGAATGGACCAACAAGATACTCGACTAAGGAAAAATATAATTTGCAATTCATCCCCTCCTTTTTTTACTTATGGTTCCATTAGTTCAGACAACATCGGTTCAAGTGATAGCTCAGCCGATGAAATCAAAGCTAGTTATGACCTTGGAGAGGTAGTAGGTGTCTGATATAGTTCTACATTCATCTCTTAAGGGACCTTTTTCAAAGGTTTGTTACGGGAAGTATGAGGAAGTGGCTACAAATAAGGTTGAAGATATGAGGCAAGGTAATGGGGGAGTATTAGAGTAATATGGTCATTTTCATGAGTTACTTAACATAGGTATAAGGTTCGCTAGAATTATGAGCAGGTTCACTTCTTTGTGAGGAATTTTGAGTTCTTAACTCATTTTGATCATAGGGCATCTGAGTTCTCTTGGAGGTCCCCTTGGAGGTGTTATATCATGGTTGAAATAATGATATTTTTAATTACAAAGCCTTGAGGGGAAGTGTTAAGAGGAAACACCATCAGGGAACGTTTGGTGGTACTAGATAAATTCGTAGAGAGTTTATGGGTGGGGTAGTTGTGGCAATAGTAATAAATTTAATAGTTAGCCACTATGAGAGTCTTATTATAGGTCTTAGGGACATGGTGGTTAACATGGAGGATTTAGTAGTTTGAGCAAAATAGGTTTATCGAGATTAGTTATGAGCTTAGTTTTAAGGTTTTATGAAAATAATTATCCTTGAGGTGGGGCAAACATCCCAGTGGTAGTTGCAACTATGCCTGAATGGGAAGTTAGAGGGTGTGTGTGACACAACATTATCTTTTTGCATACATAGGTATTAGTTTTTGTTCCAAGGATTTCCTCAAATATAAATGTCTTAGATAGTCCGTTCAATAGATCTTCTCAAAGACTTCCCATCCTCCGACCAGAGTTGGTGTGTAGAGTGCTGAGGGTGGCCCCCAGGGTATTCTAGGTATCATTGTTGGGAATTTATTTGACCTCTTGCTATTTCTCTATGTTTCTTCGTATATTTTAGAGTGAATGATGTTATTTCATGTTATATTTCATGTAATAATATTGTTACTTCCTTCCTACCGACTTGTTATCAATGTGTTATTTCTTGACCACTCATGTTTATATTAGTCATTCTCTTACTAGTGTTTCAGTCGTATTCCTCAACTATGCCTATTTTGGGAAAAGTATGTACTCGTGCTCGTAGGTATGTAACTACCATTATAGGTGGTTCCTTTTCTTTTAGTAGTAGTGCAAGTGTGTGGTGCCCCAATACATGATATCTTTTCGGGTAGGTCATTCTCATGGATTCTGTTGACTCTGATGCGGACCGTGTAAGCCCTAGTTTTATTGTTTCTTGGTTGTTTCTTTTCTTAGGTGTAGTATTGATGCTGAACCAGGGTTTCTTAGTTTATTTCTGTCTTTATGTCATGGAGTGGCATAGAGGAGGTGTAGTATTGATGGGTTGGGTTAGTATGTGTGGTGATATAGAAGTTTGGTTGGTTTGAAAAGAAGAGGTGCCTTGTTTCAATAGTTGGCTTAATGTGGATTTATGGGTTCGACTCTATGGTTGCTTTTGCTAGTCGAGAGTCAGGAGTCCCCTTAAGGTTTAGTGACAATTAAGGAGATAGTGAGTTTGAGTGTAAGCATACTTTTTTGTTGTGAGGCGGGTAGTTAAGCTTTAGTCTCTTTATGTTTTGTAGAGCGTTGGCCTTGGACATATAGGCCTTAGATAGTAAGGTAGTTCAGCCTAATATTTTGTCTTCGAGGGAGTATTTTTAGGATTAGAGGCCATAGTTATGTTCCAAAGGTTGATGGTAGTATGACTACTGTGGTGGAGTTCAGCAGGATGTTCGGTCCCTATTTGTTTTGGTGTTTTATCCTAGAGAGGTTGTTGGCTCAGGTTTTCACTCATGTGATATTTCTGGTGCACGAGGTATAATTTTTTTTATCATTTCAGGCTTTGATCTATAGTTCTTGGTTGTGGTAGGATCAATGGGTGGCAGAAGCTATTGCCATGGGTTGTAGATAGACACTTGATGTTTGAGGCCTTTAAGGTATTTTAGGTTGTAGCGATGTTGCCTAGTAAGTTTGATTTTCCTCAAGACCTTCTAACTTTTAGTTGGTCCCTTTTGTATTTATTTATGGTGTATGATCTAGACTCGTCTTCCGTGCTTTAGTGACTTCTGGTATAATTATAGGTGGATTTGGAATTGGTGGATTAGTTGGTGGTATTTTTATAGAGATTCGAGTTAGCGAAAGTCCAGAGGAATTTTAGTGGTGAAGGTTTTTTGGACCCTTTCTCAATCCAAGATGTATACCTGGGAGACAGAAAGAGGTATGTAAGCCCAATAATTTCACTTGTTTGAGACACCAGTACTTCCTACCCCTTGAATTATGGGTACGAAAGACCTTTTAGTAGTGGATGATGTAACGAACCCTTTGGGCCATTACAATGTCTTTGTATATTTCCTTCCTTTAATATATTTCCTTCCTTTAAAGCTTTCTTGTTGCTGTCGTAGGTTATATATGTCCTATTCGGACTGTTAGTTTGGATCCCTGGTTTTTCAATAGTATTACAAGAAATATACACTTTCTTTTAACGAACCCTTTGGGTCAATAGTTTTAATATGTCATTAACACCAGGTTTTGGAATTTGGTTGTGTATATTCTCATTCATCTTCCTTTATTGTATATTTAGATTATGTTATTATCTATTCTTTCTATTTTGAGTCTTATGGAAATTGCAAGAAAATTCGGACAACAGGGATAGGATTGTCTAGGAGAGGTTTCTAAATGACATAATGACCCGAGTTTTAGGTCTTGACAAAGTCATATCAGCGTGTAGGTTCACCGATATCTTTTGTATTTGATGAAGTACTTAGTAGAGTCATGCATATAGGTGGGTCGACATCTGCATCCAAAACTTTGAGAGGTTACGGGGTGCCTTAGGAAAGCTTTCATCTCTTGATTCTTGTTATGCATTAACACTTGTACATCTCATAAAGCTTACCTTAGCTTCACTCTTTCGTAGATGGTGCACACCCATGGTTCATTCATAG
>JBDJHY010144314.1:0-22979 GCA_039654485.1 Withania somnifera | reverse complement strand
GACCTTAATTTCATACTATGCACTCACCGTGTTAGGCTCTACATGTTGGTACCCTTAGTTTATTTTTTTGGACTGTGGGGCCCAAGGGCCCTTTTTAGTCCCAATTTTGACTTTGAGTTGCGTTACGCAATATGGGTACCATTCTTCCTGGTTTGACCCATATATCCTTAATTTGCTAATTTTGAGCAGTGTTTGGTGATTCTGAAGTTGTACTGTCTATGCACGTGACTTGCGGGAGCTTTTCGCCGATGTCAAGGTAGGCTAGGTTTTGCGTTATTTTAGACTCGCTTCTTATTGAATGCTCATTTGTTCCATCTAGTCATAGGGTTGGGGTAGTAGTCAATATGAATTTCCTAGTATCTATTTGCACTTGATTACCTTTTGGGACTCACACGGGGGCCCATTGCTAGTTGTAGGCTATGTTTAATGTACTCGATCTACCAGGAGTGAATTTATGGCTGTATCATTGGTACATGGATACTTTATAGTTACTCACGTGAGAGTGTGCTTAGCTAGTGGCTTCTGGCCTTTCTAGACTTGAGTGTGTCCTCTACTTACTTTGATTATTCCGCAAACATGCATTTTTTCATCATTGGACCTGGTGATTCAGCATGGGCCTGACCCAGGCTATGGTAATGTATAATTGTGAAAAAACTAAAACTGGAAGTTTCCTTGGCTTAATAACTACTAAAATGTAGATTTTCTTTCTTATATGTATGCTACAACCACCGCATGGTATAATACTATGTTCAAAAGTAATGGGAAAAGAGTTTTTCAATTCTCACAGATGTTATAGTGTACTCAAAGTGGTACTGTTGACATTAATAGGGTGGAGACCCTTGATATTGTTCTTGTCCTAGCCCAGCCACGTGGTGACCATGGATAGATATTGAGTATCGTGTTCTTTTCCTAGCCTAGTGGCATGGCGACCATGGAAAGATATTGAGTATGGTGTTCTCTTCCTGGCCCAGTCGTGTGGCGACCATGGACCAATTTTGAGTATGGTGTTCTTGTCCTGGCCCAGTCACATGGCGAACACGGACCGATATCGGGTATGGTATGGATTCCACTATTCAGATTTACTTTCCATTACCCCCATGCATTCATTCTCGCGTGTTTTTGCTTGTCAAGCTTAAAAGGAAAGTCATGGTGGGTTTGATTGTATTGTATGTACCCAATGGTGGGATGGGGCACCATTGGGTTTTATGTATTAGTTGTCTTACTTTTTTCTTATATCCTTACTTTTCCTTAGTTGTACTTGTTCGTCCTATCAAATGAGTCAAGCAGGATATCAGGTAAGCTTCTTTAGGCTCGTGACCTGCAATAGTTATTCATAGTTACCTTTCTTAATTATGCCTTATCATCCTTTATTGTTTTACTTGATTTTATTCTGACCTGTTTTACTTACTCCCTATTCTTACTTTTATATTATTTGAGCCCGATTGTCCTATGATGCCTACCGGGTACCTTGTGTTTTGTTACTCAAGCTACACTTTTGTACCGTTTTGTGGTGCAGATACTAGCGTGGGCCTTCGTAGGAGATAAGTAATGATTAATTAGTGATTAGTTGTTGAATGGGTCAATGGTTTATTCTATGTATATATACAGGTGTACTACTTCAATTTTAGTTAGAAATTTTACAAATTAAATAAAATTTCTTTCCTTTCTCTCTGAGATGTTTTCTCTTTCACACAAACACACTAAACCTTCCAGCCCTAAATCTATGGTGTAATCCATGGTACCTGAATTTGACATGGTATCAGAGCACACGATCTAGTGTGCGCACTTCCATAGAGTATATATGTGTTCATCATAGTTAAATTCAATTCAGTTCATTTCTCTATTTTCTCTCAAATCTGAGCAACGTAATTGACACTGAGTGAAGCATCAACAAGTATTAGTGAACTAGTTACAGATCATAATAACCATTATTTTTACTACTATCTAATACTCTAGGGATAACTTTTATCGCGATCCAATTGACTGGGACTGAGAATTACACCTTATGGAGAAGGTACATGAAAATTGCTCTCCTTGGAAAGAGTAAGCTAGGTTTAGGTTTTGTAGATGGAAGTTGTGTGAGGTCTTCATATACATGACCATGGTTGAAGCGATGGGAACGATGCAACATGATTTTTCTCTCTTGGATTATGAATATGGTCTCAAAGGAATTTATGATAGGAATATCATATGCATTAGATCCACAAAGAGTTTTGGAGAATTTGAAGGAGAAATTTGATAAGAAAAATAGTATAAGAACTTTTCATTTGCATAAAGAAATAGCAATTCTCACTCAACAAGCAACTCTGTATCAACTTACTTTTCTAAGCTCGGTGATCTTTGGGATGAATTTGATGCCTTAATTCCTCCTTAAATAGGTAATTGTGAGACCCTTAAAACGTTTAATGAAAATATCATAAAGTATAGGATTTTTCAGTTTCTCATAGGGTTGAATAATTCCTACTCTAGAGCCAAAAGTCAGATCCTTATAATGCAGCCTTTGCCTAGTTTTAAATTAGATATATGCTCTAGTAATGCAAGAGGAAAGTTAACGATCACTCACCAGTGTAGTGCAAGAGTTGGATATTAATAAAACCACTACAGATCTAAGAGATCAGATTTGTATTGTGATTATTGCAAGAGATTAGGAGATACTAGAGTAGTTTGTAAAAAATGCTTCGTTAACAAAATGAAAGAAATTTTCAGTATAATAGAGGATATCAACATGAAAGAGGAGATGTTAGAGATTATCAACATGAGAGGGGAGGATATCAATATGCTCAACAGGATAATAAATACAAGATGAAGTATAATCCTAAGCCTATAATGAACTATGTTGTAGAGGGACCTTCAAAGCAAGAAAATACTGAGCACATAAACACCATTGTCTCACCTAAAAAATAATATCAGATTCATCAGATGATTAAAAAAGTACAGGAGTCAGATGCCATAGTTATTGTAACCACAACCAATCTTGTTGGTACATCTAACACTGCTGACTCAACTATATGTATATTTCTATTTCTTTTGTCTAAACTGGAGCAAATGCAATGGGAGGTAAATACAGGAGAAACTAACTATATGGTTTCAAGATTAGATATACTAAATGAGCCCACACATTTATGTAAAATGGGACAAGTACAAATGTCAAATGTTCAGAATTCTGCTATCACACATAGAAGATTTGTACATATACTGGAAATACAGTAGATTAGTGTGTTTTTTATGTTACTAACTTCAAGTTTAATTTTCTATGTGTACAAACTCACTGAGGAATTTTAATCTATGGTGGGTTTCCCCTGAATTATGTGTCTTTCAAGACCTTTGCAATGGAAAGGTATTGGGGATTAGTAGAGAATTAGGAGACTCTATCTAATTGGAAATGCAATTCAGTCTATGCAATTTGCTTCAAATTCAAATAAATCTTCTGTTTCATCTCGAAACAAAATAACTTAGTACACAACTTTCTCAGTTGTAAAGGACACCACTCAGTACTTGGCATAGAAGACGTGGCCACTTGTGTACTGCAGCTATACAAAAGATAAACAACTTCTCAGAATAAAGTAGATGACTCATGTAGTTTATGTCTTGTATGTCGACTTGCTAGACAGACCAAGCTCCCATTTCCTACTAGCACTAGCCATTTTAATGTTGTTTTTTTATTTTTTGCATGGTGATGTATGGGGGCCATATAGGTTGCCTACTATTGATGGGAAAAGGTTCTTTTTGACTTTTGTAGATTATTTCTCTAGATTTACATGGTTGTGTTTGATGAATTCTAAAGATGAAATTTGATGGATATTGAAAACTTTCTTCTCTTTGATTCAGGCTTAATATAGTTCTAATGTCAAGATTCTTAGGACTGATAATGGATCATAATTTATTAATTCAGATTTACAGGATTTCCTCATAGAGCAAGGTACCATCCATCAGACTACCTGTGTTTACACATCCCAATAGAATGGAGTGGTTGAAAGGAGACATAGGTACATATTAGAGGTGGATAAGGCCTTAAGGTTTGAGGTAAATGAACCAATCTCTTTTGTGGTGATTGTGTTCTCTCAGATGTATATATTATAAATAGAATTTCTTTATCTGTACTAGGAGATAAGTCTCTATTTGAGATGTTTTTTTTGAAACATCCCCCCTTGATAATCCTAGATTTTTTGGTTTTTTTGCATATAATGATGAAGATAGATCAACAAGGATATGTAAGGCTTTAAAATCAATGATGTTTTGCTCTCAACCATAAATAATGGAAGACAATGCAATAAAACTACTGGTCGGCCACTACCACAACCAATAGATCGCAACCACTCCTGCTGACCCTGCAGAGGCTCGATATCACTATAACAAATATAGACCAGCTAGTACATGTCTGGGACCCACGGACATCCTCAAAAATTCCACCATTGATATGCTAGATTTAATAAAGGACCATATAGGGTATGAAAGGAAATCTATAATAACATTGCAATACTGAAGAAAAAAGCCAAAGAACCAGACTAAAAGTAGCAGAAAGGTTCCAAGGTACCAACCCTATACCCAACCTAAGGATAAGATAAATACTACTATTACTTCTAAGATAAGCCATGTCTAAGATAGGTAAGCTATAGTCTACTTAACATCTGAAGAGTAAACTCACAAATACCATAAATCTTCTCAAACAGCCCCAAACTTCTCTAATTAATCCCAACCATAAAACTATCAAAAAGATAATCTATGCATTAAAAGGAATCAATAATACCCATAAGCTAAGATTCTAGTCGGAGTCAAAATCTGAGTCAAAATAGGCCTACAAGACTGGTAACTAAAAACTCCGAATAAAGTATAGAAATGTGTTCCCCTCAATACCAAAAAATTATACCCAAAATTTGGGATAAAATGACAATAGGAATAAGCTAGAATCAATGAATAATCTGAAGGACAAAGTTGAAAATTTTTAGGGATTAAGTTCAATGAAATTTGACTAGAATATTACCAATAATTGAAAGAGAGGTGATTTGAGATAATCCCCAATTTCAATCCAATCTCAAACACCAAACACAACTAAAAAAAGTTAAAAGTATCACTAGATGGGTGAAAAGGAAAATTTCCACCATAGAATCTTGAAGTGAGAAAGAAGACTTACCAAGTAAGGAAGAGGGAAAGAGTGATTAAAGCCTAAAATTAACTCCCCAAGCTTAATATGAATAAAAACCACAAGAATTTAGAGAGGAAAAGTAAAAAGGATTGAAGAAATATCAACTTAAGACTGAAAATTAGGGTTTTAGAGATTTTTATATACCAAGGAATAGTGCAACGCTATCGGTGTTGGGTAGCGCTAACGTGCTGCAACGGGAAGGAGCTCCTCAAGTGTGTTAGCGCCTAAAGGAACGATGGCACCAAAATTGGATATACAGGATAGATTAGTTAGGGGCCACTAGAGCAATAGCGATGAGTATTGGGCAGCCTGCCAGCACGATTGGCACTTTCTAGCGCGATCGGTCTAAGTCCTAGTATGTGCACCCGCTGTATCATTGTCACGACCCAATTTTTTGAGTCATGATGGCGCCTACTATACCACCAGTAGGAAAACCAACCCTGTAGTACAAAGCCGAAGCGGAGGACTACATAACAAAAGTAGAAATCACAAGTATGATAAACAGAAAATAACTGGAAATGAAATACTCAATGTAGAGGAATTAAAATGAGTAGAAAATACCCAAAACCTGGTAGTCAGAGTAATACAAAACCTCTAAGTACAGAATATGAAATAAGAGTCTAATGTCAAGGTATCTCTGAAAGCATAAGGAGATCAGCCCAATACTGAAAAGAAGCAGGACAAAGTTGGATGCCAAACTCACCCTGAATCTCTGAAAGCAAAAGGGTTAGCACGAAAAACGGTCAGTGAATCACGATCGGGCACCTGTACTCGGATTTTTACATGGGTAAGTGTAGTATGAATACAAGCTGCCGAAGCAACCTGTGCCCAGTAGGCTTCAAGGGCCCACTAGGCACATAATAATAAAAAAAGAAATAAATAACTAAAAACTATAAATAGGGCAACATAAGCAAACAGTATATCATGGAAGCTAGCTACGAAGATAGGAATCAAATAACAAGTTGAACATGCTATCGCTAGCTAATCACATTATAGGATTTTAAGAAATGAAGAAAGATGTACCCGAATTGCTTGCAACAATATATGTGAACAATAATAATAAATAATCCGGAGTCAAGTAGAAGATAGGAAGAGAGTATGGAAGGTATATTGGTAACCTCAAATAAGACATGAAAGACTAATAATATACACAACGCATAATAACCCACAGAATCAACACTATCAAATTAGTAATATCAACGGAACAGTAATAATAGTAAAGAAATAAGCATACAAACACTGCGAAGCCCCCCAGAAAGAATGCAACGTACATAGTAAACACGACCATCCATGGAAGGCTACCCTAAGTATTCTCAATATATCCTTGGTCCGCTTATACCCCCCTCCATGTCAACATAACTCGGAGGTGAGGTCCATAGAGGTACGCCCATCATATACAAGATCTAACATTATCATCATCTCACATCCTATATCATAAGCCTCACAGGTACAAAATGGCATCCAATGCCTTATATATGTATCAATAGTCTCAGTAAGTCGTAGTATCGATAAGTCATGGCGTCCCACACCTCAATGTCATGTATCATCAAAGTCCTTAAGGGAACTATATCAATAATCCTCCAAATTAGTATATATAATGTATCAAAAAGTTGTACTCACTGTCTTACAACGACGGACCTAAGTGCCAGCAGCTGTACTCACGGCTGAACAAAGTAGGTCTCAAGTCCTAGCATTAATTTGTCAAATGATATTTCCCCGTGCCAGGGTGTAAATTCTAGGTTAAAACTAGTAGAATAGTGGTACCGGGTGCTCGGTACACCCGCCGAGTCTAAAACAATTAAAAGGTTCTTTAACTTATATTATTATTAGCATATTCCAAGTTATTAGTTTATGCCCTTATCCGTTATCATTACGACAATCAGTGTCTAGCCTTCACGGCTCAATAATAATGTGGTGCTACTGGCCTAGCCCCAATGCACTCTCACAAAGACTATAGCCCAACGTCTAGTATAATGCATGCACAACATATCAGCAAGTATATAAATACATAAAATGACAAACCACCTATGCCCTGCACAGGTATCACTCGAAAATCCTAAGTTATAGGCACCATATTAATCAAGATGCCGAAATAGGTAGGAAATGATGAACGGACGAAAGAATGATTCAAGGTTACTATAACAACCTAGATACCCAACTAGAGATTCTATTTAGTACATTACTAAAGTTATAAACTCAGATATAGCCCCACGGAGCCTACCTGTCGTCTGACGAATAATGCCCTACAAACTAGCAAATGTTACTCCGACTAATATCAAACGAACTTTAATTGCTCTGAAACTTGTGAAATAGTATTAAACCTATCAATATGATTCTAATACTATAAATTATGTTAAGTTCTGGACTGGCCTAAACTGGACCCTCAGGGCCCGTTCGTCGAAATCCAAAATAATCTTCGCCATGGGGTTCCCAATATTACCAGGAATCCATACTCCAAAATTGAGTACAATTCGAGTGTGGGAAGGCCATCAAAACAGCCCGAGACAGATTTCATTATAAAGGGTCAAAGAGGCAAGCCTTATGGAATTTAACAGGGAAATTCGACGAAACAAACATACTATGGAGTGAAATAAATTAGGGGATGATAATTTATTCCATAATATATGAATCATATCACGGTTTCAATATTTTCACTACTTGGGGAAATTTCTGTAGGAAACTTAGATTTTCAAGGAATAAAACGAAGAAGAAAACTTACCAATTTGGGGGAAATCGAAGAGGAATAACTTGGGACTTTTCTCAACCCTTGGTGGACCTTTTTGATGATTTTTCGCATAGAAACTGAGGAGAAATAAGAGGGTTTTTTGTATTATGAACAAAAAAATTGTGTAGGGATTATTTATACTGTAAGTGATTTGTCCATCGCGATCGCGTTAGGAAAGGTAGCGATCACGTAGAAGAACTTTTTGCATATCGCAAATGCATAATACAACATTGGGATTGTGATGAGTATGGGGATATTAGAGCAGTGCAATCGCATATGAGATGGCACACGATCGCGTCTAAGAGAATTACTGGAACACATTACGATTATGTAAGCCCGGATCGCGGGCGCATAGCGAAACTAATGTGATTCATCGCGATCGCATGGAAAGGTTCCGCGATAGCAATGAGAAATTTTGCCTTCACCAATTGCAGGTTTTGACAGAAGAAAGCAAGCAGAAGAAATACTCCGAATCACCACTTAAAATGCATTCAGAGTCTAATTTACACAAACAAACTATGCATGCACACCCAAAAATACATTTCGGACTCAACAGTGCAGTCGAAATCTAGAGACAAGGTCATTCTAGGAAAATGTTGACAAACTCAACCATTAGACTGAAAACCATAAAACTCCAACCAACACCTTATAAACACAACGACAAGTCCAGTAAGGTAAAAAACACTCTCACTCAAACTTTTGGAAGCGTAAGAAGTCCATTCTGGCACTCCAAATAATAAAATACCACTCAAGCTCCAAATTTGGCCTTAAGATTATCCAAAATCCACAAATTGTAAAAGAAAACTCCAAAACATGAACTTAATTTCAATCTTGACTTTGTTTGGCATTCTGGAGCTAATAGAACTGTCGAAATTTAATCCCGAGATCAAATTGAAGGAAAGTTGACTAAAGTTAATGAGTACTTAGTTTTAGGCTCTAAAATAGGCAATTTGAGATATTTCACAACCGAGCCGCTAGGGATCCAGACTACCGATCCCGACAAGTCATAAATGATTTGGGACATCTACTAGAAAGGTTTAGAATGCAAAATATCACGAATTTCTCATAAATGACCATGAGGGTTATTACAACTATTCACCAACAATTATTAAAAAAATAGGGCTTCGAGATCAATTCGAACCTGATACACATGAATCAAATATGCTAATTGCATGGAAATGATATTTTCAACTCGGCGCCAAAAATAAAATTTCAATCCAATATTGTTCTGATAAAATGTTGACTAAAGTCAACTGTTGGTATAAATTTCCAACATTCCAAATAAGCTACCAAAATGTGTTTGCTAGCCCAAAAACCAAACTAACAACTCCTTTAACCCTAACTCGAATTCTAGAGCAGATGGCACAGCCAGATTTTCAATTCGATGCTCCCATCATTAGAAGTTGATCGTAGTCATACTTCCAACTCTAAAATAAAAAAGCATAAAAAATGAGATAAAATTAAACTAAAGGATTCCAGGCACAAAACAGGAGGCCGTGTAGACCAAAATCCATATTTGTGAGTTGACAAAACTATAGTAATTTAATACCGAGTTTATTTCCAAGGAATGTTGACTGAAGTCAATTATTTCAAAAGTTAACGCTTTAAAACAAGGAAACTAACATAAAATCGAAACAAATGAACTAGGAACCAAACCACCGATCCCAACATGTCATAAATTACTTAGGACTACTACAGGAAAGCTTTAAGATGCAAAAAGCATAAAATCACGAAAATAACTAGAATGGTCATTACAACATCCACTACTGAAAAGATTTTCGTCCCCAAAAGTCAAATAACGGGAGTACCTGAATGTACAAATAACTACAGACATTGTGCTCGCAACTCACTCTCGATCTCTTAAGACCTCATTTTTCTAATATCTCTAGACAAAACATACAAGGGCTCCTCAATAAAGGTCAAATCCTCATCTAGGTGAACTATATCATTCCGAAGCACAAGAGACTCATTAGGAATATACCATATCAATATAGACACATGAAAAACCAAAATCCTATGAACAAACCACCTTACTAAGATAAATTTGGGTTAACTTCTCTACACTATAGGAAGTATAAGCCAGATGAAGTATGCAGACTTAGTCAACCTATCAACAATCACCCAAATTGAATCATTACTCCAAAAAGTATGTGGAAACCCTAAAATAAAGTTAGTAACTCGTATCTCTTCTTTTTTGGAATGGGAAGATGCATCAAATTACTGAACAGTTGATGGTCAAACATGACCTGACCTACTGACAGCTAAACCATCGAGATACTGACTATGTAATGTCCCTCTTCATACCACTCCACTAGTAAAGTTGTCTCAAATCTCTATACATCTTAGTATCACCCGGATAGATAAAATATCAAGAACAATGGGCCTCATGAATGATCAGCTTAAATAAATCTCCAATAATTGCAATAGATATAAGTTCGTCGAACTTCAAAATGCCCATTAAATCTAATATAGCTTTGTGGCTCTTACATTTCAACAGTCGATCATGAATATCAACAAAATTCGAGTACTCCAACTGATACTATCAAATTTGGTCAACTAAAGTAGAATGAGCCTCAACACTGGTAAAAATACGACTAGAATCTAACATATCAACTATGACCAACCGATTAGCCAAGGACTGGATGTCCAAATCCAACAACCTCTTTGAAACTAAAGGTGCAAGAAAACTACCCATACTCATTTATTTCTTACTCAAGGCATCCGCTACCATGTTTTCCTTGCACAGGTGATACAAAATAGAGATATCATAGTCCTTCAACAACTCTATCCATATTCACCATCTCTAATTAAGCTCTTTTTTACTCATGATGTTTTGAAGAAGATTACAATCAGTGAAGATCTCACATTACACACCATATAAATAATGCCTTTATATCTTGAGCGCAAAGACTACCACTGTTAACTTTAAGTTATAGTAGGGTAGTTGCACTTGTGAGTCTTTAATTATTCAAAGAAAAAGCAATCACATGACCCGCTACATTAGAAAATAACCCAAACCAATACCGGAAGCATAAAAATATATGGAGAAACTCTGATCCTTAACTAGTAATGTCAACACTGGAGCAGAAGTCAAAATGGCCCTAAGCCTCTGAAAGCAAGATTCACGCTCATTTCACCATTTGAAAGGAACCTCCTTTCTTATCAATCTAGTAAATGGTGCTCTATGGAAGATCTATAGTACCCGGCTAACCAACCAAATCTATGAACCTCAGTAGGAGTAGTCAATCTAGGCCAATCATAAACAACCATAATCTTCAATGGGTCTGCCATAATACCATCCTTAGATACCACGTGTCCTAGGAATGCTACTGACTTAAGACAAAACTTACACTTTGAGAAATTGACATACAACCTATGATCTACCAAATCAATGTAAGCAGGTAAAGCTAGCAACAAATAACAGCAGAAGTTGAAAATAAAAGGAATACAACTTGTTAAACAATAATAAGAGAAGAACTTAAATAAAGAAATGATACATGCCTAATTCCTTGCAACATTAGACCAAGTACAGAGAATAACAAGGGCGGTATTCCGATAACCTCAATAAAATATGAAGGAGGAGGCATAAACACTCAAAACCCAAACATAACTATCAAATAAAGTCATATAAGAGAGAATGGGAGATAACAACTATTCACTACAGATAATTAATCAAATAAGCATATATAAACTCACTGGCATTGTACTACCAGAAGGTGCAAATAAGTAAATCTCACCCATTAGCATCCCATACTACCATAGGTATCATTCATGAAAACAAGTGCCGAAAGTAACACAGACATGAAGTATGCTAAAAGTAAACATGTAAGCTCCCCCCGCCCTGAGAGGCCATAGGCACAGTATGTAGCCTATGGAAGGAATCTCCCGTATAACTACTACTTCGCCGTATACCCCTCCCTAGATCGCACAACATATTGGCACTAGGTCTGCAGGGTCCATGGTGGTGATCATCCTTCATACTAACAACTATCATAACAGGAGAATATACTGTATATGGTAACAAGGGATCATACTATATCAGGTCTAAAATAAATATGCCCAGTCGTAACCAGGTCTAAAACCATTTGAAATCTTAGTATCCATGCCCAGCGGCAACAGGACTAACATTAGGTAATGGCTGATACTCAGCGTCTGACATCGAGCCGAAGCTATAAGTGCTAGTAAGGTTATGTACCTAGTGCCAGTTTTTAGGGCCTCGACTAAAAGAGTAGAAAATAGGAGTATCAAGTTCCAAATCAATAATTGGTTCTTGTAATAATTTAAGAAAAACCAAAAAATCATTCATTTAAGTAAAGAGACCCTTAAAAATCAATTTCTTGTCAGTGATAGCTAGTATTATAAAAATCTCTGTGATCATATCAAATTTTTGTGCTCGTCTTCTATTGTAAAAATCAAAGTAATGAAAGTCATAAATATATGAAAATGAGCCCTTAAGGTCAAATCAATAATGGAATACAATCTCATCGGACCATGCAAGGTTCCAAAATCAACAATACTAGGTTCTTGGCCATAAAATGTGGGAACCAATACATAAAATCTCAGTAAAATGATAATGACATGCATGAATGATAATGAGCACAATCACAGTCAATGATCACAAAATGTCCTATCGTGCATTCACAAGCTTGAATCGCTACAACAAGCATAACCAACAAAATCAATGTCTAGGACTTACCGAAATTCCTAATAATCCCACTATATATGTTCCAAGTTTAGTGCAAACCATTCAGGGCCACAGGGTAAATCTATGATCAAAACACAACACTAATATAATCAAGAAACAAACAGGGTCAAGGGTACCAACCTAAAATCCCTAACCCAAGGATGCTAATGAATACTATTACTTTCCATATAAGCCAAGTTTAAGATTGTCAGTCATAGCCTACCTATCCTCTGAAGACAAGCTTGCATATACAACGTAGAACATGTAAGGACTATTTCAAAGCTCCAAAAGTGCGTAAATAAGCTCGAAAAATCATGAAGCTAGCAAACTGATAATTTACACGTTAATACGAGTATAATGATACCCCTAAAACAATAAAAATAACCTGGATCAAAATATGGGTCAAAATGGCTACGGGCCCATAAACCGTAAACTCTGAAAAAGTATGAAAAGATAAAATGAGCACAAAATAAGATTGAAACGACGAAATAAAGTTAAGAACCAACTTTAGAAATATGGGTGAAATTTGATGCAATTAAAGTGAAAACTCACCAATAACTAATGAGGAATCGAAGAAATAAAGTTTTCAATATCACCCAATTGCCCATGCAAAGATACACAAATTTTAATGGAGATCTTAGAGTGTTTGAAGATGGAAAATGAAGAATGAAAGCTAAAAATTGGGGTTTTCATCGTGATCGCGTCCATGAGGGTTGCGATTGTGTAGAGGAAATTTATGGAAGATCGCAATTGCAATAGAAAATTATTTCAATTCAGTGAAAGATGTTCACATATTCCCATAGTTAAGTAGATGTGAGGCATAAGGTACAGGGTCACAATTGCGTAGGCCAAAATCATAGACCATCACGGTCGCATGACCCTGGTAGTGATCGCGAAGGGTTTATTTGTTGGCAACAGATAAAGTATTTCAACAAGCATTTAGAAATTTGAATAATGATACAGGATGTGTTCGGAACCCGATGAACATAAATCAAATATGTAAATTGCATGGAAATGACATTCTAGAGTCATTTTGATAAAATGTTTACTAAAGTCAACCGTTGATCAAAATTACATATGTTCCAACTGAGTATCCGAATAAGCTCAGCAAATACGAGGTCTGAAAAAATACTTTATCTAACCCAAACTCAATATTTCGGAGATGATGTCAGAGTTGGATTTCCAATCCAAGGCTCCGACCACAAAATTTCCACTCAAGCTCCACTTATCAACTAAAAAGCTCATAAACACGCAAAATGAGATAAAAATCTCAATGAAAGCTTCGAGACACAAACCAAAGTCCGATTGGACAAAAATCCATGTTTCGAAACTAATAAAAATATCAGAATTAAAATCTGAGATCATTTTCAAGGAATATTGATTGGAGTCAATGATATTAAAAGTAAAGTCTTTAAAATAGGAAAATAAACATAAAAACCAAATGAACGATCTAGAAGCCAAACCTCCGATCCCAATAAGTCATAGATGACTTAGGAACATTATATGAAAGATTTAATATATAAGAAAATGCAAAAAAAAAATATGGAAATGACCAGAAGGGTCATTACATGATACATAACAAAAGATCCAAATAGGGTCTAAACATATGATTCATCAAGTTCATAAATGTTTCAGGGCTGTTAGTCGACCTAATGGACATCACCAAGAATTTATAATAGTCATAACGTCTCCTGAATGATCTCGTAGGGATGTCCTCTACCTTAATCCTCAACTGGTGGTATCCGAACCTCAAATCAATCTTGGAGAACATTATTGCACTTTGTAGCTAGAAAAAGGAATCATCAGTCCTCGGCACAGGATAATTGTTTTTCAGTATAACCCTATTTAGCTACCTATAATCAATACACATGTGCATAGATCCATCTTTATTCTTAACAAATAGAATAGGAGCACCCTAAGGTAATACACTGGCTTGAAAAAACCCTTACCCAATAAATCCTACCATTAAACCTTAAGCTCTCTCAACTTATCTAGACCCATACGGTAGGGTGAAATGGAAATGGGGGTCTCATCTCTAACTCAATAGAAAATCGATATCTCTTTTAGGTGGTAGGTTAGGGACGAATCAGGAGATGAAGTATTAATACTAAAATCTGGAACGTAAGCAAATTAAGCTAAGAACCATGATAAAAAATTTCCTTCACTGAAGGCAACTGATCCCAGATGGTGCACAACTAATAGAACCCTTTCACGTCATCAAGGATGCACCGATCACAGCTAAGTTATGGTTTGGGCATAACAATCCATCACCATGGTGAGGGGATAATAGTCCATGCCAGTATCATATCAAAATCATTCATATCCAATTTAATAAAATCAACCCAAGTCTCATAACCCCCAATAATCACAAAATATGATATCAAAACATGATCCACTACTAAAGATTCACCTACTGGTCTAGAAATAGATAACATCACAAACAACTATTATGAATTTTTCACATGCAAGCATACGTGGTCATACAAGTAATAAAGTAAATTTTTTAAAATTCGAGTTGTCAAACCCAAGGGACTTGTCGTTTAAGTATTCACTATACCAAACTAGTTCTCAATATTTATTTAAGTGGTGAAAGAAGGATATATGGTCAAATTAAAGAATAAACTAAAGAAACATAATTAATATGAACTTTGGGTTGTCACCATGCTTTGGAGAATTTCGGTGTTAAGAGATACTCAAATTTTATGCCTAACAATAGTGATGCATTGAATTAGTTATTTATTTTAACTGTTGGCCATGTCTCTCAATCCTCTAATCACCTACCAAACTTGATGACCTAACTACATCATTGAGCAAGGATAGTCCAAGTTCGATGGATTAAATTTATCTTCCATTATTTGACCAAATGGGGCCCTAGGTATATCCCTATCCTAGTTGCAAATCAATCTTTTAATGGAAAAAAAGATCCCTTCCTATATTCCACATTCTAATCTCCGTCATCGTCTCTTGAGTTTAAGGAGAGCATATAGATTTATTATAAGGGTAACTAAACCTTATAATACCAAGTATAAGAACATAGGAAGAATTTATAAGATGAACACTATAAACCAAATAATAAACTACGTTAAACAGTTAAAGAATTTATAAGATGAACACCATAAACCAAATAATAAACTACGTTAAACAGTCAAGTCTTGTAGCCTTATCCTTGAAATGAGGATTTTTAGCACTCATGAGCTTATAAAAAAGATTTATAATGATGTTTATTAGTAAAATCACAATAAAACTAAAGTAAGAAAATTAACCCTAGTGTGGAGTTCTTGCTCTCCTCCTCTTTTCTCCAAACTCGTATTAATCCCTAGATTTTGTATGTTCTCTAAAGAATTATAAAACATGGGTGAATATATTGAAAAGTACCCCTTTTGTGGTCTTTAAAATTTTCACCAAATCATACCCATAGGAAGTTTGTATAATAAAAAATGTCCTAAAGCTTTACACGACATTCAGAATATTATTTTAACCCTTGGAAACATCTACGTGTCGTAAGGAATATATGGTGAATTAACCTGCATATATCAGACTTCTGGAACTTCAAAACAATAGATATGAATTTTAAGGGGCACACCTCTCACTTTATTTGGTGAAATAAAGTGAACCACGCAAAGGATGCTGCTCAGAAATAGTCCTCTCACACCTGTGCACTTCCAGCTTCCTATCCGACTTTGGGTGTTTGTCTGCTGCTTCAAACCTTCATTTCATGCTTGTTTATTGGTTAATTTGAAAATATGGGTATACTAAATTTGAAAAAACGCTTCAAAACATCCAAAAAACTCACTATTTATCCTCCACAAGGCTTCTAATTATCTCACAGAACCACCGGAAGAAGATCGGCCAGACATATTTTCTTGACTTTTCATTGCGAATTTGCTCACTTTAAGTTCGTGTATTGACACCAAATCCTTCATAACTTGTATTATGATTCACATGGTATCTAATTCAAGCTTAATTCTTCCATTAAGACCTCACAAGCACTCCATGATAGCCTCAAAGTTGGCCGCACCCAAGCTTAACTAGTTTCACTGGTGGATTTTTACTTCTTCTTTCCTTCATGTATTTTCTTGTGTCCATCATTATTTAACCTGAAAATAAGTTCCAAAATCAAACCAAAAAATATGATACCAAACCATTATTTCATTCAACACATAAACACTAAAACATGCCTCACTAGCCCGTTTAAACATGTTAGCCTATCTAACCTTTATTTTCTTATATTTGCACTTGTTTTGGACCATTTGACTTATAAAAATCATAACCCAAGGTACTTAGAACCAATTTATACCAATATTACCATTTAATCTTGCAAACACACTAAGTTATTCTCAAAACAATGCTTAAAGGTGGGTAGAACAAAGAAATAAAGTGTATACTTCCACCTATGATCAAGACCCTACACTTACAGCATTGTTCGTAGTCGAAAAATTCATTACTCATATATACATCAAGAAAGAATCTAACATCACTAGTTACTATAGGATACTCAAGCTAGAACTACAATGATTATCATAGGTGACAACTATACAATAAGCATGATGCATAATCACTTTAAGAACACACGAATACTACTTTGAAACTTCCTAACCTCAAGAATTGACTCTTAAATTTAGCAAACTCATGCATACTTACATAATAAAAACATCAAATAGATAACCTATATTTTATCAAACTTGTGTCATCATAACAAGAGAGTTACCAATTCACTCACAATTATACAATTAAGTACAAGAATGGGTATTTAAGAATCAAAATTTTCTCTCTCCCAAAGAATTCACATGTGACATATGATGACCCATAGGCATGCCTTTAGTGTAATACTCTACTAATTTAATAATGTAAAACTTGAAGATCAAGTAGGACTTTAGAGGTTGTAATGTAGTCTACGGACGGGTAGGAACTATTTTGGCCAAGAATAGTGACTACATTATCAAGTGCTTTAATACATTACTTTTTCATTAAGAACTTTCTTCAAACATCTTTCTTACACCACTTTTATCACCCTCAACGCACACTGTTTTGACCTTTATCTTTAATAAAATTCATGCATACATAGAAGGGAGTATTTGCATTCAATAGACGATTCATTTTTAATGAATTTCATCTTTTTCTTACTTCCCACCCAATACATAAACCTTTTGCGTACCAATAACCATACTCTGAAGGCTCTAAATTCACTCATTCCTTTCTTCAACTTCTTACTCTTTTTCAATTTTATTGTTCAATTGAATCACTTAAGAGATTAGGATCAAGATCAAGGTCTATGAAAGAAAAGAAATATGCTACGTATGAGGCTACCAAAGAATAAGATAAAGGTTCAATGGGGCTAACTAATATCATACATTAAGAGTAGATAAATGAGGAATAAAATAAGACTATCAAAGAAGACCTCTATCATCTCTTAAACTTAACACTCTATTTCTCTTTGTAAACACACTGGAAAGTTCTAAACATCGTTATGTAACATGAAATACATTAAAATCTTACTTACGAATGGCACATGCTCAACTCAAGAAACATCACTATCGACTCTCAACCAAGTAATTTAAAGAATTCAAAATTAAGCTAAAATCATACAAGAGTAAAATAAATAATCCTAGATGTCTAAAAATAGTCATCCAAATCAAATTTCAGGATGCTTTATAATTCAAAAAACTTGCACCAATCAGTCAATCATAGTTTAACAAGAGTATTTGGTTAACAACTAGTGAAAGGGTCCAATTTATTCATCCTAATAACTAATTTTCTCTTAGGTCAGTCTTCATCCATTAATCATCAAGGCAAAGTCCCTAAACTACGACTACAAATTTAAAAATTTACTCTTAAAAGTCGAAAATTAAAAGGGTTATCGGCTCAAAGGCGCCCCCTAAAAAATAACCGAAAAAAATTAATGACGGATGAAGTGTGTTTTTACCTAAAAAAAATAAGACTAAAAACAAATCTTTTTGAAATTTTCAAATTTTCCACAAAAACAAAGAATCGTATAGTGCACTTCACCCAAAATACTTAGATAGGAAGAATTTCTCATACCACACTTAAAATCATGCTTAGTCCCAAAAATTTAAACCTATAATAAGGTTATAAATACTCCCTGAGGCCTCTAGGCCTAGCTAATAGTATGTCAATTTCTCATTCTTTCACCAAGGAGGTCGAAGGACCCTACATTTTGCCTTTTCCATGCTTCTTAGCGCAGATTTTGTGTACTCAGAACCCCAAAACTGTAAATATCATAAATAACAAAAATAAGGGCGATACTAAAAACACAAAAACTTAAAACTGCTTACTACATATTGGGTTGCCTCCAAACCAGCGCCAGATTTAATATTACGACACGACCCATCAACTCTTTCCTCCACTTAAGGATATGAATTTCATACCAAATATCACATCCATCGGCTTTCTTATCTCATAATATGGTGGTAATTTGATAGAATAACCAATTATTGGATAGAGCATGTGGGACTTCTTGGCCCTTAAGCTAGGCATGTTATTTCATTGTGTGTTTGGTGCAAACTTTAGGATGTAGGATTATTGTCCCTCATTGTCACACTCCTTCATTAGTTCATATGAATCGAAAAAACATGTCATCATTTATACATAATGTTGAAAAGGATTTTTAATAGGATCCAATGTGTCTGACATCCAAACTTACATCATATGCAACATGCTCACTTTTATACTCCTTAATAGTGGCCTTTTCAAGAAAAGTATGATTTTATAGTATATCCTCTTGTTTCAGTTCCTCAATTTGCCTTAAAGTTCTTTTTCAGTATCACAAATCTCATAACTAGATTATTATACGTCAAATGCAGCATCCCATGTACTCAACTCATTGCTTAAGTTGTAAACCTGTAAGATAAACTTATCAACCTCTTGTATGTGCTTTATTTTTGTCCTTATAAAGTGTGTCATCCCATTTGAAATTATTCTTATACGCTCTCCAAACTCAACTAATAATTTCCTTCAATAATTTGTACTATACGAGGAACAAGTAGTATTAGAAACTTAATAAGAAGTTTTCAGGGTAGGTTAACAACACTTTGGACAACAGATCCACATACCACCACATAATTCACAAAATAGGGATGGTGCACTCTACTCTCCGTCGGAATGGTATTGACATTGTTGCCAAAAGTGAAGTCCTCCATGATAAGGACTTGGATCCATAAAAGTGGAATATTTATCACTCTACACTTTTTTCTGTAAATATTCTATCTCAAGAAGAGTCGTAAAATAGAGAAATAAAATAACTTTATACAAAAGAACAAACTATGTACAACTCAAATAAATAAAAGAAAAGTCTATTACAAATAAATAATTAACACCAAAGTCCTCAGCAATGGCTCTAAAAGCTTGATGTGACTTTTGCACACACAAGCATACGTGGTCATAAAAGTAATAAAGTGACTCTTTTTGAGAGCTAGTTTGTCAAATCCAAGGGATTTATTGTTTAACTATTCATTAGACCAAACTAGTTCTCGTTATTTGTTTAAGTTGTGGAATAAAGAGATATGGTGAAATTAAAGTAAGAACTAATAAAAAACAATTACATAGGAACTTTTGGTTGTAACCATTCTTTGGAGAATTTTGGGGTTAAGACTTAATAAAGTAAGAACTAATAAAACACAATTACATAGGAACTTTTGGTTGTAACCATTCTTTGGAGAATTTTGGGGTTAAGACTTAATCAATGTTCATGCCTAAATATAATGATGTATTAGTTTAGTTATTTATCTTGATTGTTGATCACGGGGTTCATATTATGTCATAGTCTCTCAATCCTCTAACAACCTACAAACTTGATGACCTAGATACATCATTGAGCATGGATAGACTAACCAATTTTAATGCATTAAATTTATCATCTCATATTAGACCAAGCAGAGCAATCTAGGTATATCTCTATCCTAGGGCGAAGCACTCCAACTATCACTTGTAGTATGTGATCCATGATCTAATCTCCCTCTTCGCCTCTCGAGTTCAAGGTAAGAATATAGGTCTTATCCTAAGGGTAGATACTCCATATAATAATAAGCACAAGAACACTTGTCAAAATTGATAAGATAAACAACGTAAACCATAATCATAAACTACGTTTAAAATCAAGTCTTGTAGCCTCACCCCAAAAATGAGGGGCTTTAGCCACTCGTAGGTTTATAAACAATCTTTATAATGAATTTTATAAGCAAAAACATGAAAAAACTAATGTAATAAAATAATCCTAACAAGAACTCTTTTTCTCCTCCTCTATGCTCCAAATGTGTGTATTTTTCTCCCCAAGATCCCAAGATGCGAAAATCTAGTTGAAAGATTTTTTTTAGGTCCTGAATATTTTACAAACTAATTTTATAGCCTCCAAAAATTGTGTACAATTAGAACAATAATTTTTTTTTGATAATATTAAATTCGTCCCACAAATTCCCAGCAGTTTAACTTATTTTCCGGGCCAAAGAACAACATTTGCATTTCCTAAATTATTTGAAAAAGTTAATTGCATGCTTCTTAGTTGTGTTACATCCGTCTAGTGTCCTGGTGCTTATCCATCACACCATAGTTCTAATCTCATCAATAAGGTGTGTGACGTGCCGTTGAATCCCTAGAACCATTCGACTAAAACTGAGTACTTTCAGGTTGTTGTACGACCTTGCGGCATGGTTAACTGCTTTTCTCATTTTAAGCTTTAAACTTTATTCCTTTGCCAAGATGGGTCTACTACCATGGAAAACAAGCTTCAAAACCATCTCAAATACACCACCTTTGATCTCCACGAGGATGCTAAATAGCTTACATAATTGCTGATCATCAGTCGATTCGCATCTTGTCATTGACTTTTACTAGTGAATTTGCTTCATGTTGAGAGTGTGTGATGATGCCAACTCCTTCCTAGCTTGTAATAGGTTACAAAAAGTTGCTAAATAAAGCTTCAAATAGAGGCATGAAACTTTTTTTAGGAACCATTTGCAACCTACCATAAGATTTGAAGAAGATGGGGCAATACACACATGCAAAAGGAAGAAAAATTGCAAATAATGTCATTGTCTGACTTATTTAGAGAAGTTGAAGTCTGTGATTCTGGGACCTACTTAACAGCGTTGTGGAGGATTGATGTTGAGTTTTTAGGCATGTATTAAAGTTTATTTGTGAATAAAAAGTGAATTTGATTGTAAAGAAACTCAGAACCAAGCATGAGGTGAAGGACTAGAGCCCCAAAAATCATTACCAAGTCGGGGAGTACCAGGTTTTTCACCTGCCGATTTAAGCCATGATTTGTGTGCCGCCCTCCATTGTTTCTGAAATAACCCAGTGCGTCGCTCAACCCAAGGCATACCCTCACTGCCTAAGGTATGGCCAAACCGATTCACCACCCTACTAAGGTTCAGAAATAATCTAGCGCACCGCACACTTGAAGCCCAAGTACAAAAACGTGCCTTTAAAATCTGGAAACTTGTGGAGATTTGGGGATCATTTTGTATTATTAAAACCTGGTTTGGGGTTGGTTTTGGACTTTTTTTGGACCTATATAAGTGGTACTTAGCATCCATTGTAATTATCTTTGGATCATTTACGTTTTCAAGCTTAAGAGAGAGAGAGCAAGAACTCACCTCTTAGGGTTCTTTCTTTTTTAGTTTTTTCTTGTATTTTGCTTATGAATTAATTTATTCATGGAGTTTGTTTGTGAATGTATGTGTGGCTAAACTTCATATTTTCATAGTTAAGGCTACGAACATGAATTATTGTTTAATGTTGGTTCATATTGATTGTCAATTAATTAATTTTATTAGTCTTATGCATAGTATTCTAAAGCGTCGCGAACTTTAGGATAAATATACTGATACTCTTGAATTCGAGAGATGACAAGAGGTAAGAACATGGAATACTATGGAGTGTGGATCACATAATACATGATAGTAGGAGTGATTAGCCTTAATATAGATATATACCTAGGATACTCCGCTTGGTCCAATATGGGAAGATAACGTTAATGTATTAAACCTGGCCGGGCTATCCCCGCTCAATGATGTATTTAATTTAATAGGTTTAATAGAACACTAAGAGGATCGATAAACCATGAACATTAAGAGGATCGATAAACCATATCCATAATATAAATCCTGGATCAAAATTGAGATAATTGATTGAACCAATGTAAGCCATAGTTAGTCATGACTCTGAGTGAAGTCTTAACCTCGGAACTCTCCAATATCTAGTTAAAATCCAAAGATCACAAATTTACCTTGCTTTCTTAGTTAGTTATTAGTTTAAATTCCTTAATCTTACTTGAATTTCAGCATTTGTTAAGTAGTAAAGTTTACTTGAAATTGGAAATTTGCTAACTCCAAGTCCCTTGGGTATGATATGTAATGACCCTCCAGGTCATTTATGATAAATACACATTATCTTGCATCCTAGGGCGTTTC
>JBDJHY010144313.1:0-33214 GCA_039654485.1 Withania somnifera | reverse complement strand
TAAGTGCCCTCTAACTCCTATGATATTTCTTTAAAGGAGTGTTTCTTGTGTCTAACGGGGAGTTAGAAGTTTGAGAGGTTTTGTTTTTTGTTACACGTTTGAGTTCAAAACAGTGGCTACATTCCTCAGTTTGTAGTCCCAGTTTGCTTCCCTTAAAAAGGTAAAAATACTACCTCAATCTCATGTCATTTTCCTGGAAGTTTGTATACGTTACTGTTCTGTTGTTTTTTTTTTTAGAGTTCTGTTAACCTGAGGAGTAAATAATTTGTTGTTGTTTGGTTTTGTTACATCGCAGGCCAGTTTATTCTCTTTTTTATGTTGCTTGATCAGATTTTTAGTATAGACTAACATCAACTGGCTAGATATCAGGGATTTTGAACTTATTTGTCAGTTAATGGACCTATTCAGCCTATTTGAAGTTTATCTGATTTCTTGTCAAAACTTGCCTATGGTATATCTGCATATTTCATCTAACAAGGGACATTTGGCATCTAATGCCTTCCCAAACTGTTTTTAAGAACTGTGAAATAGTAAACGGTGACCTTTAAGTCTAATATCTAATAATGGTTGTTCAATTGCACTGTCTGTGAAGTTGTCTTATGACATAGACTTATGAGTTCTCATTTATGAACCTTGTATTGAAACACTTGATGTGTTACGCCTACCTTTTGTGGTTTAACTTAACATGTGTGGTTATTTATACTTAGTATGTATGATCTTGTGAAAGGTAAGATAGGTTCATAATAGAATTCTGTATCCTATAGTGTGAACTATTTTTCATCTATACATTGCTTTCTATGCCTATTTATGTCTTGATTATGCTGATTGGGAGTTTAATTCACTAAATTATTGTTTTTCTATTTAATAAAACATATGAATGATAGATGTGTCACTGCCCTGCCTTCTCTCTTTAGTTAAAACTGGTTGGTTAGCTGATAAACCTATATAATGATCACTAAAGTGACTTCCTAAATCAGTGCATTTGTCTACTCTTCCTTGCTTTAAAACTAGAGTTATTGAATAAAATCAAGTTTTGAATTTTACTAGTATAATATAGAACTTAGTTAACATATGAATAGAAGATGTTTGTAATCCCTATGTTGCATCTGTCTTTTAAACTAGAATCTCTCCTGTGTTTCAGCTCTGTGTGATTACTTGTTGTGAATCATGACAAATGCTTTTTCTCGGGTTGCTTTGTTTAAAATAACTTCCATTGTTCATGACCCTCCCTATCCTTTAAGGCTTAAGTCTTACTTGGGCTATTGGCATAAGACTAAAGTTTATTTGTTCTGCCATGATTCAAATTCCCTGTTGCTTATGGTTCTTTATGAAATTCATATCAAATGTGTACATCAACCTATTTAGATATCCAGTAGGTATATGTGTTCATGTGTATTTGAGTTTCCTTGGCATAGTCTTCTGTAAGAATAGTTTGTATGCCTAGGATATCATCTCATGATAAGGTATATGATCCCTAATTATTGTATGTTTTGTGTATCTGATTTAGGGGTCTTCCTCTTAGTCATTTTAAGTTAGACTGCAACTTGTTAGACTAAGCAATATGATTTCCCTCTGAAACTGATATATTATTACAACATTATCTTCCCAACCAGCTAAAAAGAAGCATGTGTCCATTTAGTTTTAGGAGTAATTGTTATTTGTATATTGCCTTAACTTGTATTGATAGTCGTAAATATCATTAATGCCCCTGATAATCATTTGATTGTTATAGATGTTGTGTGAGATCTATTTATTGCTTCCCTGTGTGCATAATATGAACCAATATGCCCTTTAAATACAAAAATATGTGCAAGAATGTGGCATAGGGTACAAGTGTTAAAGATGGTTGGCTTCTTTATGAGTTTATCTAACTAGTTTCTGCCTGAATAAGTCCTTAAGCCACACGTATTGTAAAATTGGACTTAGGTATAAGCTTTCTCATGTTGGTTCTGGGAAAATTGGTGGTGTTCATGTCAGTTCTAAAGCTTATTTGATATATGTCTTGCATAGTTGATACCATGTGGCAAGTTTCTCTATCCTATTACACTTGTTCTAAGTTAAAGATCAAGCTTATTAGTATGATTAGATACTAGTGATCGTGCATTTGTAACATTGACCTGGCTACTTATCCAATGTTCTTATGTTTTGACCTTATTCTGACTTATGATGCTTTAGAATGGGTTATCTTCCCATGTCTGTGAATGTTTAAGCATGTATACATAAGATAATAAAGGTTATAATTCTAAATGTGCGGACCAACATGAAAATTGATTTTATAATGACGGCAGTTGTTTCATATGCTTTAGTCTTAGACCTCTGAGTCTTATACATGAACCCTGCAACATAGTAGTTAATGATAATCCTATTTCTGTGAATTAGATCAAACTGTATCTGATTAAGAGCTAAAATGTGTGGCTGAGTATATTAAATTTAGTTTATGTATCATTTTGTGAATAATGAAATGAATGCCTTAGTTAAAATTTCACTTTGAATAAGAATAATCATGTTTCTTATTTATTAGGAACCTTGCTTGTATTATTTTCTTAAATAGAGCTTGCTGGACTGTTTCCTTTTGTTGAACAAATTACTTGAATTAGTTCACCTAATTCCTATATTCTCCCTAGTTTCCTTAAATTAATTGTTTCTTCATAACAATGGAATACTCATTAAGTCACTTATATGATCCCTAAGGATCAGCTTCAGTTTCCCAAGTAGAAATAAGTTGTTGCCCTTGTTCTCGTTTATATTAAAAAGATTCTGAATAAGTTTAAAGTCTTTTCCTTGTAATCATGCTTAAAATCTGATAAATATATGTTGAAGAGTGAGTTGTATGATGTCTCTTACATGTCATCTCTATGTAAAAGGCATTTCTATTTTACATGTTTTCCTATACTTATCATGTGGTCACCTGATCAGAAACCTTCATCATTAGCTTGATCTTTTCCAATCTCTTATGCATCTCCTTTTCCCCTGAGTTATCAAATGTCTGATTTTTTGGTGTTATGTGTGCATGATAAGCCCCTCAATATTTTACCCCTTACTGTTTTTCCCATACTTTTCTAAATAATATAAAATATATACAAGTCTTGGTTTGTTGAATACATTGAGTGAAGAATGATAGACAACTTATTTCCCAAACTTCTGATAGCTCTTCAAACCTATATGTTGCCATGAACCTCTGAAGCATCTAAATTTCCTTCACTGTGTCTATTCCAGTTTATGTTTTTTTTTCTTTGAGCATCACTTCCATTAATTAATTGGCTAAGATTGTCCAGTCTCTTCATTGACTCTTTGTGCTAGAGTAAACACTCTACCTCAGTCTCACTTAGACATATAAATGAATATTCATCGGTGATTGAGCACTTCATTACAACTATGCATGTTTTCTCTTACTACTCTGCCTATTAAAAAATTTTCCTTCTATATCTATTAAATTTATGTTAAGCATGGAATGTTAAATGCAAGTACTTAGTCTAAGAGGAAGTATTTTAGTTGTTTGGGTTATATACGTGCTAATTCTTCCAAAGGCCCACACGATTTGCACTACGTGTCTTGGGATCTTAATCTATTCTTGTTAGCTAGATTTGGACAAAAACTAAACATCCTATTTTTGATTTCCATTGGGCGTGAACCATAACTTGGTATTCAGTATCTTCCTTTTAGACTTCAATTTGAGTTGTTTATTTTTAGTTTACGATTTGGTATTAACATTTTTCTTATATTATTATCTTACTTAGTTTTTTTACTTTGATCAGATTCCTACTCATTTTCTCCTCTTTTTCTTGCATGAAATTCCCTCCGAGTCAAATTGGGACTCTTATTCACCATTCTTGTTGAGTCAACTCCTCATCCAAGTCAACCAAATGAATTCAAGACTTGAATACCTTCAAAAAAAAAAAAAAAAGAAATATTGGGCCTGAGGCCGATAACCAGGATCTTTTTCTTTAACTCTCTCTTGTATCTAGTTGCATTTATGTATAAATTTATTTTGGTGTATTTGCATCAACTCTATTTAAATTTAGTCTAAAATAAATTCCCAAGGATGTAGCCTCTTCTCTGTTTCTTTCAATTTTTATAAATAGTCGATTTACTTACTCAATTCATTTTATTTTATTTTTAAATAGTAAAAATTGAAATGAATGGAGTTAAACTTTCATAAAATCAAGCAATTATCATGTCTTTCATATTTGTAAATCTCAAAGTTTTTATTACAAAATAACCATTCTTTGTTATGAAATATTTTAAAAAAATCACCCTTCTCATTCAATTAGTAAAGTTTTCGTAAGAGTGGTTCTATTTCGCAAATGCGGCCATGTCTGTTTTGAAATTCAATTAATATTTATCGGTTTTGCAAATGTTTTCAAGTAGTCGCATTTTTAAAAAGAATTAGAGATATTGGTACAACCCAATTAGGAATGTTCCCGAGGTGCCTTAAAAATCTTCCTGGGATATTATAGAATCCTTACCCAGATTTCTAACTTCAAATTTTGTTCCTATTTTAAAAATTTGAAGTTTTTATTAAAGTTTTCTTAATTTCTTCAAAGAGTTAAGTGAAGACTCTGTTATTTTAAATTATTTCGAAAGTTTCTCTAAATTTTGAAATAGTTTGACACTTAGACATTTTTTTTAATTTTATTTTCCCCTTCAACTTATATTTTTACTTATAATAAGAAAAAAGGAAAGTAAAAAAAATATGGAGACTCTGCTAGGGATTCATTCAAGACTAAGTTTTATTACTCTTTGTGACTAACAATATGTTTATATTGATTATCTGTTTACTTTTCACAAATTAAACTATCATTACATTTTTTTCATGCATATTCTGGCCACTTGTCCTCATTTTTATTTTTCCTTGCTTAGGGAACGACACTCCTTACAGTGTCGTCCTCTCTGGAAGTAAATCCTTTTTCGGACTGTACGACAAGACTATTGGCATGCACTGAGGCCAATGATTGTCAGAAATTCCAACTCATATTGTCTGTCTGAGTCACCGATCAATTCTCAAGCCACTCTTAGACACCTTAGATAGAGTGAAATCAAAACCTCAAATTTAGGCATTGGCCTAGGATGACCTGGTACCGCGGAGGGTACGAGCCCATTAGTAGACCTTCGATAGTCCAATTGACTTTTAAGTCGATGTTAGACTTGCATATTTATGTGAGTTGAAAGATAATTCGTTGTTTGAACTGGTTTGTTATGTGTGTTGTGTGCTATCTTCATAACTTTCTAACTTATATGTCTAAATACATGTGTTTTCCTTCAGACTTTATTGGTCCGCTACACCATTTCAAATTCTTAGAGTTTCACTACACATATAGAACTCAGAAGTCCAAGATTCCTAGAAAATACTTCCCCAAAAATCCAGGAACAACATTCAATATTTCAAAGTTTTTCAGAAAAACTATTAGGTATCTTTGATTCTATTGGTCACATCATTACTAAAAATACGCTAATATCAAGTTACTCCCATTCTCACTCTTTGTATAACCAAAGAAGTGTATGTTCAAAGCCAAATACAATCTCATAATTCTTTTTTTTTTTATGAAAGTTCCCAAAATATGCACCTTGCTCTATTTCTTTGTCAACACATTGACTCGTGTGTAGATCAAGATAGGGTTTGTGTTCAACATGAGTTAGGAATTTTCCAAATCGACTACTCTCTCCAGTAACTCATTTTTACCACTTTACCCTCAAATTTCAAAGCTTCTTGGACATTCTCACCAATGAATCTCCCTCCTTGAAGTCCTGGACTAATCTTATTTGGAGCACAACATATGTTGTTTGCTTAAATTGATTGCCTGATTAATCATTATGGTCAATAAACTAACTCTCTGAATTTTGTTTCCTTTTAAAAAGGGGGGGGGGCTGATTTGTATTGGTAAATAATAGGTCCGCTTTGGAAAATCGAAGCTTGCCTCATTTTTCGATTACATGGAAAAGTAAAACAGAAAGTTAGAAATGATGGGTGGGGCATCTAGAAAAGAAGAAAGGGTTATGGAGATAAGGTCGCACAATCTTAAGGCCTCAGATCATAAGAGTTGTACAAAAGTTAAAGGTTTGATGCAAGTTTGGTTCAACAAATTGCCGACTTGCAAAAAGGGAAGAAAATTGCCAAGGATTTCGTAATGGAAGAAATTGTGAAGGATTTCGTAATGGAAGAAATTGTGATAGAGACATTTCCTACTGACTAAGGAAAAATATCATCTCCAATCACACCCTTAAACTCATATGTTCCTAACCATTTCCAAACGTATGACACAAAACTCATAAATCTTTTTCCTATACCACAGCTTGTAAAACCGATCACTACAAATCAACCGCCCATAAAATCCTCTCAAGTTGTCTTGCCGCAACTTTGTAAAGATAAAATTCCAAATAATATCCACTAAAACTGACATACTCTTGCATCAAGATTCATTACCCACATTTCATAATGTTATGCCTCCGTACCAAACTCAGTCACCGTCATATCAAAATGTCATATTATCATACCTAGTTCCACTTCTCACTTATCCAAAATCATTCTAATTTTCAAAATTACCCTAAAAGTATGCACAACATTGGCTACCCGCCACTGTGCATATAATGCATACTCCAAAAGATGTTCCTTAAGTTCAAAGTGTGCTAGGCCATTGCAAAGAAATAGAGGAGGGATGGAAAAGGAAAGACAAAAAATGCAAGCAGATGAGTATCACAGTAAGAGAGGTTGTCTCTTTGGTTATAAAGGACATTCAACCAACACAAGATTTTTCAGGATTTGGGTATGAGAATCTTTGTATACATCCAGATCTAGATTTACGTTAGGGTTAAGAAGTGCCAAAATTTGATACCTTTAATAGCACCGAAGATCCCATGGTTCATCTAAGAGTTTATTGTTAAAAGCTCATTGGAGTAGGGGAAAATGTGGTTATTTATCAAAAGTTTGAGAGGGGACGCTTTCGAATGGTATACATCTTAGGAGTTGTGCAACTGGAAAAAAATGGAGGCATATGGTAAAAATCTTTGTGGAAAGTTTCTATGAATATGTCATCCATTGGAGAACGGTAGCTGCAAGGATATAACCTCCTATGAGTGAAGAAGAGATGACCATTACTTGCATCAGGGTTCAAGATCCTTATTATTATGAAAGAATAATTCCTTTGATGGGATGAAAATTCCCTAAAATCCTCTAGGTGGGAGAAGCGTTTGATGGAGATTTCGAGTCTGAGAAGATCACTATGGTACATGCTACTAAGAATAGGTCAAATGGAAAAAAGAGGAAGTATTTGTTGTTAGATGAACAAAATTGTGCTTGACCATACAAAGGCAACATCAAACACACTATGACAATCGAAAAAATCCATCTCATATTAATTATAGGAAGCCTCCTAAGGTATTCATGTTACTGTTGGAATCTCAAACTTAGGTTTATCAAAGGTTGAATTCTTCGAGTATGCCCTATGCAATATAGGGAAGGCCAACTAATCCTTTAGGCAAGTTTTACAAATACGATCAAAGATGTGGATATTATTCAGGAGCAATAGAACATGATACTAAGAATTGTTCGAACTCAAGCACAAAATACATAACTTGATTAACAATCAGTTGGTTATGATTGAGGAGGATTTCCAAAGATGATAGCATGGTTGTTACTTATGAGTGAGATCAAGATATTTCAAGCATGGGCATTTTCCATCAAGAGTAAAAAAGAAGTGTGCAGTGAAGCTAGCATGAATCCTATATATAAAATTATTGTTTTCTTTCTTATGTAATGCATTTATTAAGTTATTTCAATTATTATTGCACCCATTCTTGTAATTCAAACAACATTTGACCTGAATTCCAAAGAAAGGTATACGTATGCAGCCTATGTCGGCTTCATTCAACCCCTTAAAATTTTCTTATGTGTCACCTTTTCTTGTAACTTGAACTATACTTGACCTAATTCCTGCTTCAACGGTATACATAGGCTCCACACCGTCTCGATCATATTCCCTACTAATTTTTATTTTTATTTTAATAGAAACTAACTGGAATTTTTTGGAGGACCTCAAAATTCCACAAAAAGATATTTTCCTCATAAATACGATTTAGGGTCATATTGAAATTTTTAAATAGGAAAGTACTCTGAGGGGGGATCTTAAATCCCGTAATAAGATGTGTCAGTGTTTACAAGAATTTTATACTGAGGTAGAATTGTTTAGGTAGTTCCTAAAAAATTCCACCGAGAAATCATTTCAAACACCAAATAAGTCTGCAAATCAAAAATACAGAAAAAACATCAAGATATGCAAGGAAAACACAAATCAGTCTCCCTAACTAAGAACTATTCTTTGGATTCAAGATTGACAGAGTTACAAAGATGAAAGACCAAAACCATCAAAGCATGGGAAAGATTATATTCACTTCCGCTATAGTCTCGGCATAATGACTCAGAAAAGCTTCTCTAACTTTTCCTCTTGGTACATTCTTATTACTTCGTTATGATTCATAATGCTTTCCTTAAGTTTTACAGGTAAAGCTTTTAGGCAAGACGACAAGGGCTATGAGAATTATAACTTGGGGCGTTATACCTAATGATATCAACTAAATTATGTCCTTCGTAATGATAAAATTCAAAAAAGTCAAGAGAAAAGGTCAACAAAAGTTCCAGTTGGAACTGCATTTGATCTGATTCTTGCCTCAACGGGATACGTAAGAGCCACAATGGTTCAGTCATAGAACCCCACAATTCAACTAAGATAAAAAAGGATAATTTTAATAAGTCAAGGTCGAAGATTGCATAATATTTTAATTGGGGAAGAATTTTTGGGAAAGATCTCAAAAGTTCAATAGAAGTACATAATCTGCTATAAATGATATGTATCCGCAACTAGGGCAGAAATTTTGAGGAGGGACTCACAATTTCCATTTTTTGCTCCCTGGGTTCAGAGACAACTTCAAGTGCCTACCTTGATCAGAGGACTTTCTGTTGGGACACATATGATATGAAAAGATGGAAAAGTCATTATGAGTCTCTAAAGACTGGTGAAGCAATGACATTTCCTTCCAAAGCTCCCAACAAACCATGACGAACATGAGATGTTCAAAAGTGTTGTGTTTTTCAAATAGAATTTGTATTTTCTGTTGTATTTTTATTGTATTTAAAGAAATGATATATGAAAGACGAAACAAGCTCTATACAACAGAGGATATTTCTAAAGATCTTTTAGAATGTGTTGACTTTAGTCGCTAGTAAAAGAAACATTGTGTTTGCTAATCCTTCACTTTGATTGCAGGTACAAAAAGTACATATATCCGAACACCTCATTAGGATACCCCAATAAGGAGAAAATGATCCTCGACAGGGTACGATAAATATGAAATGGTCAAAAATTGATTTTATATCCTCTCAAATATTTCTCATGTGTAAGGAGATATTTGCTGGTGAGTCCTTCTGAGGAAGAACATGATTTATACTTTACCATGAATATTTATAAAGTTTTTTTTGAAATATTCACTTTGGTTTCTAGTCAAAAGAAACAATACAGCTACTAATCATATACCTTGAGCATAGGTGCGGGTGGATATCATACATGTCGAAGCATCGAGTCAAAAAATAATGTATACTTTCAATCTCAAATTACTAAGAGGGATGTCATTGGATTGACTCAGACTCAAAATCAAACCATGACGAACATGACTTATAGATTCCTTTATATGGATCGACTCGCATCCTACCAATGAATTCTAGTTGTCCCCTGACGGACAGAGTCAAATTCACTATATAAATTCCCAGTCGTCCCCCTGACAGATCACTATATTCTACCAATGAATTCCCAATCATCCTCCCGACTAATAAACTCATATTCAATTAATGAATCCTAATTTTCCCCCTGATGGATTAGCTCATATTTAATTAATGCATCCCAGTTGTCCCCCTGATAGACTAACTCATATCCTATCAATGGATCCCAGTCTTCTCGTTAACGGATCAACTCATATTCAATTAATGAATCCCCATTCATCCCCCTAATTGATCGATACATATTCACTTGATTAATCCCATCATCCCCCTGATGGACCGACTTACATTCTGTTAATGAATCCAGTCATCCCCCTGACGAACCGACTCATATTCTATAAATGAATTTCTTTCACCCCCGCCCCCGATGGATCAACTCATATTCATTAATGAATCCAAGTGTCCCTCCCGATGGGCGTAAACACTATAAGAGACAAAATTTGAGGCATCATCATCACATCATCGCCATTAGCTGAGACTACCGCTAAATCTAAAAGGGTATGTGATCCTAAGGTTATTTATAAGTCGTAATGATTTCTGAACTTGATAATGCATTAGATTACCTTGAAATTAGCATCTTAGAGGTCATCTATAAAATGCAATGATTTTTGAAATCAGATAACATGCTAGATTAATAAATATTTAATATTTTAAATATCGTCTAAAGTTGCAATGATTATAAAATAGGATATTGTGTTGTATTACCTGAAGGTTGTCATTTCAAAGGTCATTGGTAAGCCATGATGATTTCTGAAATCGGATGATGCGCTAAAAAAGTGTCTGTAAGTTGTAATTCCATCCACAGTTAGATGCATACAAGATGGACTGAAGTCTTACAACCTAAATACATATGTAAGCTGCAATTGTAACCGAGTTTAGATGAGGTGCAAAATACACCCAAAAACTAAAATCTAGAGGACATCTATAAGACATGATTGTATCAAACGTTGGATGTGTGTAAGATTGCTTCTATGATGAAAAATTAAAAGGTGTATGTAAGACTGAACTATATACAAATTCGGATGAAGCGTAAGATCCACCTAAAGACTTATGAAAAATGGTCACATTGATCACAAAGCCACCCTATCATGCGGATAAGACAATCACTGTTGTCATTGAAGCCATTATTTCCTAAGAAAGGGAAGTAAAACAGTCATATTAATGACTCTTTTACTTTTCTGTCTGACGAGTCTTTGCAGCATCCCATGCTTTTTAATTTCTTAAAAGAAAAGTTTTTTATTAGTAACTTGTGCACTTTATTAATCATCATCTTCCAATGAAGTACTAACTTCTTTTAGCTCATCCATCTGCTTCAAGTTTAGAGTTTTCTCCTTTTAATGTAAATTCTTTATTGATAGGATATGATGGGAAGCATCTTTTTTTCTTTTTCAAATAATACATAATATTCCTTGAAATATTTTTGTCATTCATTGAGAATTACACTAATAAGCACCACATGCATCCTGAAAATCTGTTGAAGGTAAATCCCATAATACTGTTGTGCTGAATAGCTAGTGTGAATACGTAAGAAGTGGGATAACTTAGTCATGTAGTCTATTATCACCCATATAGAATCATTCTTCTTGGCTAGGGTTATCTAAGTGACAAAGTCCATATTAATCACCTACCACTTCTATGTAGGAATACCAACTATCTCCAACTTTCTTGCTGGTCTCTGATGTTCTACCTTCACTTGCTGATAGTTAGGGCACTTAGACACATATTCATCTATGTCCTTCTTTGTTCTGCACAACCAGTACACTTACCTTACATCTTGATACATTTATGTAGACCTAGGATGGAAAAAAGAGTTAGAAATATCAGTGTCAAACCCCAAAGCTACCCTCTGGATGTGACAAGGTGATCAGGACACACGAATGAGCCCAAGCAAGCGCTTGGCACATGCACCTGTTCATAAACATTAACATATAGTAGAAGCAATCAAATAAAGCATGAAAGTTACTAAAGATATGAAAAAGGTAAATTAAGATTATCTTATGAATTAGCGACAAACTACGCAAAATGTAAGAAAACTAAAAATACTTGACTCTATGTCCGAAATCTCTACTAGATTGTGGCAAACTGTTAGGACAATCCTAGACAATTTACAACATTAAACTAAAAGAGTATAAATAAGTAGAGAATAAATTCTTGGTCCCCGACACTATGAGTATTCACCAAGTTGTTTTGGACTCTACCACTGACCATGCTGATAAGCTGGAAGACCTATATCTGGATTTGCATAATAATATGCATCCAAAACGTGGTCAGTACATGGAACATACTAGTATGGGAGTGTATGCATAATCATATAAGAATAATAAAGCTGAAAATAAAATCTACTGTGATAAATGAAAAAGTAAGAGTTTTATATAAAGGTGTGAACACATAAGAGTAAATCATGTTTTATTTAGCCAAAACATCACTTTTATTAGTCATAAAGTGGGAGTCTCTAATAACCCACTGAAACTATGATATAAGCATGTAAATTCTATGTATTAAGCCTATACATAAATGGTCTAGTGTCCTACAACTCACACTGGAAAAAGGCCGCCCTAACTTGCCACAGCTAGGACTGAACTTGTCATGTTAAGCTAAGGTTCCTTAACTAGTTTAACCATAATAATACAAAAATGGAAACAAAATTATGGGTTAACTTCATCCTCTCTAATAGACTGAGTTAATCCTTTAGATGTTATATAATCCTCCCAAAAGATGCATAATGCTCATATTCTTAAAAGACCTTAAAAAGTGACATTTTTAGATTCCTAAAACTTAAACATAATGGAGCCAGATCTCTTAGTTTTCTTGTCTTGTACATCATGCTTAAATTTTTTGTGAACTCTTAGAAAGTTCATGTAATATGCATAAATTGTATTCATAAAGGTTTCAACACTAGTTCATGAGTTTTCTTGAAATAAGGTCATAAGTCTATTGAGAATCTTGAAAATTTAGTTGAATATGCTAGTTGAGTATAATTCATGGAAAATATATATATATATCAATGCTATAAGTCATAAAAGATATAAATCTTGCATCATTGAAATCATGGATTCAATGCATATAAACATCATAAAAGTTGGGGCTTTGAACCATAGAATTAAAGCATGAACAATTCCTTGGAAAAAATAGACTTTTGGGAATGAGAGTGGAAAGAACTCTCATTGAATACCCCGATACCTGGTAAAAGAAAAATACTTGGTTGAACTCTTGAGGAAGATGAAGCCTTGGAATGCTAAGTTAAGAATTTGAACGTACTTTTTTTGTTTTCTTTCTTGTCCAATAGCTTTCTAAGTGTAGATAAATAGGAATAATTGGGGTTTTTGGGTATTTATACTAAGGAAAAGGAGCATAAAAGTCATGGAAAGGGTTATTAAAGATTATTAAAATTCCTTAATGACCCTGAGGAAAATATATTAAAAACTTGATTGGGAAATTTCCATTGAGGGGTTGATGGTCTGTTGAACCGTTTGACAGTCTATCAACTGGATCATCAACCCTGGGACTAATTTCTTCAACACTACAAAGGTTTCATAAATGACTCCATATTCCATCAATCCATATCACGGACCGTCAAAATGGTCTGTGGGATCCATTTATACTTATCTAATTTTAGAAAACACTAGGCATGTTCCATAAGACCTTTTACGATTTGTGAACACATACGACAAATCATAAAATAGTCTACGGAAATTGGGAACCTGGATACCACTCATTAGAAGGTTTTGACGATGGGTTCCACATCCACTCAAACCCTTTGACGTACGTGAAACCTTCCATGGAAATAATAATAGTCTAAAAACTTATGAAATTTTATAGATTTTTTTTGTTTAGATTGAGTAGACTACTAGCATGAATTCCAAGGTGTTACAATATCCCCTTGATATCATTTATCCCCAAATGAAAATCCTTGTTGGGTTTGATATTTAATCTTAAAATGGCTATAATGGGTAAGGATTTACATAATTATGAGAACTAAGCTGAAAAAGATCATGATTCTAAGTGTTGTACTGAAACTAAACATGGCATGCTTAGTCATGACATGAAACATAGATATAATATCACTAGTAACTGATTTAAATCATAAAAATGGAAGGAAAAACAAAATTTAGGAATAAGTACATCATATTGGTTTGGAGTTAGAATGAAAGAGATAAGGGTGTTTCTTCATCATATTTACTTCTGCATCCCAGATAGTACTTTCAACTTCCTAATTCCTCCACAAACGCTTAATTGAAAACACTTTCTTATTTTAGAGTTGGTGGACTTGCTAGTCTAGAATTTGAACTGGTAACTCTTCATAAGTCAAATTATCTTTCGCAGAAATGATCTCAACAATAACATTCAATGAATGGTCACTTAAGAATTCTTCAAAAAAGATATATGGAACACCGGATGGACTGTTGCTAACTTAGTCAAAAGGTCCAACTCATAGGCCACTTGGACTACTCTCCTAAAAATATGATATGGACCTATAAATTTAGAACTGATCTTTCCTTTCTTACCAAAATAAATCACACCTTTCATGTGTGACACCTTCAAGAAGAATCAATCGTCTACCTCAAACTCTAACTCCCTTCTCCTAGTATCAGCATATGACTTCTATCGACTCTGAGTTGTTTTTAATCTCTCCCTAATGAGTTGAACTTTCTGAGTAGCCTTAAATACTTTCTAGCACTATTAAGATTGTATCACCAACCTCAAACCATCAAATGGTAGACCTTTACCTCCTCCATATAAGGCTTTAAATTGAGCCATCGGATACTACGATGATAGCTATTATTATATGCAAATTCTATTAAAGGAGATGTTCATCCCAACTACCCTTAAAGTAAATTGTGCATTCTCTAAGAATATCCTCCAAAGTATGGATGATTCTCTCAGCCTGACCATCTGTTTACGGGTAAATGATAGTATTAAGGTGAACTTGAGAACCCAAACCTTTTTGGAAATATCTCCATAAATACAAAGTAAATTGAGTACCCCTATCAAATATGATGGTCAAGGGAGGACCATGCATGTGAACAACCCCTAAAAGATACAGTCTTCTATGATTATCTGCTGTAAACCTAGTGTAAACCGAAAGAAAATGGGTTGAGTTGGTTATCCTTTTCACAATAATGTAAATGGAATCTCATTGCTTCTTAGTGCGCAGTAACCCAGAGATAATATCCATGTTGATAACTTTCCGCTTCTAAGTAGGAGTCCCAAATATATGCATCTCACCTGCTGACTTTTGATGTTCAACTTTCACTTGCTGGCAGTTAGGACACTTAGCCATGAACTCAGTTGTGTCCTCCTTTATCCCGTTCCACAAATATTTTTCTCTCAAATATCTATACATCTTGGTGGCACTCAGATGAATAGAATACTTAGAACTATGAGCCTCATACAAAATTTGACCTTTCAAACCATTAAGATCGGGAACACACAACTAACGCTGATATCGAAGAATACCATATCCCCCTTCGGAATAAACATGTACTTTTCTCTTATTGAAAATACCCTTCAATTATACAAATACCGGACCATCATCGTATTTTTCTTTTAGCTAATTACCAAGGAAGACTTAAATGCAGTTTGAACAAACATACCACCCTCATCAGCTTCAACTATCCTAACACCCAAATGTGTGAGCGAATGCACATCTCTAGAAACCTCTTTCTTACCTTCCTCAACATGGGAGACTACCTATCAAAGCTCTACTAAGGGAATCATCTAAGACATTGGCCTTACTAGGATGGTAAAGCACATACATATCATAGTCCTTTAGCAGATCTAACCATATCCTCTAACAAAGATTGAGATCATTCTGATTAAACACATGGTGGAGGCTTTTGTAGTCAAAGAAAACATCCACCTAAATACCATACATGTAGTGTCTCTAGAACTTAAGAGTAAATACTACAGCTTCCAACTCGAGGTCCTGAGTTTGATAATTCTTCTCATGTACCTTGAGCTGTCTAGAAGCAAAATATATAACTTTCCCATTCTGCATAAGGAAACCACAAACCCTTCAATACCCACTAGTATGGTCAACACCGGAGTTGAGGTCAACCTATCGTTCAAGTCTCAAAAACTATTCTCACAAGAATCAGACAATTCAAACTTAACTTTCTTCTAAGTCATTCTGGTAAGAGGTGCTGCTAAGGATGAAAAACCAGTCATGAACCTCTAATAATTCCCAGCTAATCCCAAGAAACTCCTAATTTTAGTTTGATAAGTGGGTGTAGTCTAATTTTTTACAGCATCATTCTCTGGAGAATTAACCCGAATACCATCTCCAAAAATAACATGGCTGATAAAAGTTATGGATCGTATCCAGAACTCACTCTTTGAAAATTTACCGAACAACTAATGGTATAGAAGGGTATGGATATCAATTCTCATATTGTTAGAATGATCTTCTTCATTCTTAGAATAGGCTAGAATGTTATCGATAAATATAATGACAAAAGAATCAAGATGTGGCTTGAATACTCAGTTCATAAGATCTATTGAAGTGGATGAGACATTGATCAATCCAAAATACATGACTACGAACTCATAGTGACCATACCAAATTCAAAAGGCAGTCTTCAGGATATCACATTCCCTAACATTAATATAATGATAACCCGACCTGAGATCTTTCTTAGAGAAGAAACTGGCACCCTGAAGTTGATTAAATAAATCATTGATTCTAGGAATAGGATACTTGTTATTGATGGCGACCTTATTAAAATATTGGTAGTCTATATACATACTGAGAGAATCATTTTTCTAACACATGAACAAGACAGGGAATCCCTAAGGTGAACCCTTGGGCCCAATGAACCCCTTATCTAAAAGATCAGCTAACTGCTCCTTGAGTTATTTAAGTTAAGTTAAGGACATCCATAATGAGGAATGGATATAATCTGCATACTAGGAAGAAGATCTATCCTGAAATCAATCTCCCAGTCAGGTGAAGATCTTCAATGAAAACTGTTAGAAAGTCTCTAACATTGGAACTGAATGTAAGGTAGAAGTCGTAGACTCAGAGCCCTTAACTCTAACTAGATGTTATATGCAACCATTGGAGATCATATTCCTTGCCTAAAGAAAGGATACAAAGAAACACTTAGGAGAGCTACCTCTCCACTCTAAAACTGGATCACCCAAAAACTAGAACTGACCTATTTTGGTTCTGCAATAAATCAAGGAAAATAAAGAGTAAAACCAATAAATAACAAAGATGGCGTCAAAATTAACCATGTCTAACTCTACCAAATCTGATGAAGTTACTCTCCCTATAACTAAAACTGGGAAATTCTAATAGACCCTTTCGGTAATAATAGAATCACCGACTGGAGTGGAACCTAAGAATGACTCTGAAAGTTGAACAGGACTAACCTCAAACTTCACAGAAACATACAGTGTGACAAGATATAGTTATCCCATAGATCTAAAAACACAAAGAAACTAATAAAAAACACTTGCAACATATAGGTGATGACATCAAGTGACTCCTCTTAGTCCTGGAGGGACCTTAGTGCATATAATTAGTTTTGGTGATGACCACCACTGGTTCCAAAAGTATCACCTTGGTGAGTATGATAGGATAGAGGAGTTGTTGATGGTTCAGACTGTGCCTTTCCTATGTTTGAATTTCCTCTCCTTGCCCTAATCCTATGACTCGGTTGGTCATAAGTAAAAAACGCATATTATTTGTCCAAACACCTCTCAGATAATTCTTCCCACACTAATTGTAAGTAGGACATGTTATCGTGTTAGTTTGGGAACCAACCCCGTAAGGCTTCTGCTTATTCCCGAAAGTTGGAGCTGGTGCACTAGCTAAAGAAGTAGTTGGTGCTGAGAATCTCTACTGAGACTAAGGCATGTTGCCCCCATTATACCTCTACTTATCCTTAATTGAATGACTAAATTTGGCTTGCTTATTCTACCTCTCCCTGTCTTTAAATTTCTCATCCTTCATTTGATGATCAAGCATCATGATCCTGGAGATATTCATGTTTATGATAAACATAAAAGTATTATATTCCTTTCTCACTAAGTCATTTATTCTGGAAACATACTTTCTCATCATGACCCTAGGATAAGTAATCATCTAAGGAGCATACATAGATAGATGTATGGCCTTAATGTTATATTCTTTCTCAGTCATGAAACCTTTCCTAAGTTTCATAAACTCTTCAGCCTTAGCCTCCCTCAACACCTTTGGAAATAACCTATTGATAAAAGCTTCAACAAATACCTCCCAAGTAAAGCACAAGTACCCTTACACTCCTTCCACTAGGTGAACCAGAGGATAAGCCATATCCTTGAGCTAGTAGGATGCCAACTCAACTCTTTGCACCCCTTTAACTTGTATTACATCAAGAATATATCTCATCTAGAAAGGCATTATGATCCTCCTCAACCTTCAACCTGGTAAGCTTGGGCGGACTCATATGAATGCTCTCTCAAACTCTAGAAGTAACACTACCCTCGTCTGGAGTTGCAAGAGTGCTAGCTTGTTGGTTGACCTGGGCAATGACTTCCTGGACCAATAACTACATGACATCTCAGAACTCTACAGTGGTGCCTTGCTTAGGTTGAGATGATAGGGCTATATTTCTAGGATGGTGACTAGAAGCCCTTTTACCTGTAACTCTAAGGATAGGTTATCTATACGGAGGCATGATTATCTGAAAGGATAGAGCATAAATTAGCAAACGTTTTAAGTTAGACTTCATACACGAGATAAGAAATGAAGAATGTGAGACCATTTCCTAAATACTCGGTATCCTTTCCATTAAAGTGTGTTGCAAACATACCCATAAAGAGACTCTATTGAACAGTTTCAGACATACCCTACAACACTTGAACCATGGGCTCTGATATAAAGTTCTTCACTCTTCGAGGCTACCCCATGAATGTTACTCCCCTACAAGTGATCCCAAGAAATTCCTTAGCATGTGTACCTATTCATGAAACCTTAACATATAGCAGATGAGATCAAAACGTAAAAAAAACTAATAATAGTCCCCCATCCACAAAATGTCTGAAATTGCTACTAGATTGTGGTGAACCATTGGGAAAATACCTAGAAAATTATTAACATGAAACTAAAAGAGAATGAATAAATAAAGAACAACTTCTTAGTCCCCGGTACTGTAAGGACTCACCAAGCTATTCTGCTCTCTACTGTTGACCATGTTGATAAGTTGGAAGATCAGCATATGCATTGTCATAATAAAATGCATCCAATATGGGGTTAGTACATGGAATATAATGGTATAGAAGTGTACATATAATCATATAAAAATCATTAAGATAAAAATAAAATCTGCACAGTGACCTAAATATTATAATAACTGAAAAGTAAGAGTTTTGTATTAAGGTGTGAACATTTAAAAGGAAATCATATTTTAGGCCGAAACATTAGTTGTAGTCTTAAAATCTTAGTCATGAAGTGGGAGTTTATAATATCCAAAAGAAACTACAATATGATCAATGTAAATTCTGGTGTCTTAAATCCACAGTTAAAAAGATCCACTATCTTACAACCCACACTGGCAAAACGCCGCCCAAGCTTTCCACTGCTAGGACTAAACTTGTCATATATAAGCTAAGTATCCTTAACTAATTTAATCATAACAATTTTGTGCTGGAAACATAATTTTAAACTAACTTCATCCACTCTATTGGGTTGAGTTAATCCTTTCGGTGCTACATAATCCTCCCAAAAGATGCATAATTCTCATGTTCTTAAAAGACCTTAAAAGGGACATATCTAGTTGCCCAAAACTTAAATATAATTGAGTCGGGGCTCTTAGTTTCCTGTCTTTTTCATCATGATTGATTTTTTATAAGCAGTTTCTAAGTTCATGAAATATGCATAAATCTTATTTATAAGGGTTTCAAAACTAGTTCATGAGTTTTCTTGAAATAAGGTCATAAGCCTATTAGGAATCTTGATAGTTTAGTTGAACATGCTAGTTGAGTATAACTCATGGAAAATGTATATAAATCATGCTATAAGTCACAGAATATATAAATCTTGCATAATTGAAATTGTAAGTTAATAAATGTAAACATCATAAACTTATGGTTTTGAACCCTAGAATTAAAGCATGAAAAATTCCTTGAAAAGAAGAGACTTTTGGAATGAGAGTGGAAAGAACCCTCATTGAGTACCCCTAAATATGGTAGAAGAAAAATTCTTAAGAGCCCAAGGTTAAGAACTTGAACGTAGTTTCTTTGTTTTCTTTCTTTTATGATACTTTGCTAAGTGTAGATAGATGGGGAAAATTGGGGTTTTAGATATTTATGCCAAGTGAAATGGAGAATCAAACGATATGATATGGTTCATTAAGGATTATTAAAAGTCCTTAATGAAATTGAGAAAGACAAATTAAAAACTTGATTCAGCAAGTTCGACGATAAAGTTGATTATCCTTCAAACTGGATGATGGTCCATCGACTGGCCCGTCAACTTAGACCCAATTTGGTCAACACTAGAAGGCTTTCAAGGATGAATCCTTGGTATGTAAACCCATATCACGGACCATGAAACCGTCTGTGGGATCCTTCCATACTTAGCCAACTTTATAAAACACTATGCAGTTTATGGGACCTTTTAATACTCGTGAACACGTACAATAAATCGTAAAATGGTTCATGGAAATTATAAACCTAGAGATCACTCACTGGAAGGGTTCAACAATGGAGTAGGCACTTTAAACCCTTCGACGATCTGTAGATCCTTTCGTGGAAACATCGATGGTCTGGAAACTTATGAAATTTTCCAGATCTCTTTTATTTATCTTAAGTAGCCTATTAGAATGAATTCCAAGGTGTTACAATAATCCTCAGAAAAGATATTAGTTTAACTATCATGAGCTAAATTTTGGGTGTTATGGGGCCTACCTTCCTAAACCTGATAGGTCAGCCAACTAACAATAATCAACTAAAAACATAAATAAAGTATATACAACACTTAAGATGTGAATAATTGTAACAATATATATATATATATATATATATATACCATAGACCAGGTTTCCACTATTTATACGTCACTATAGATTTCTTTACATGGAAATTTAAATATCAATACAGAGTCTTTAGATAGTAAAACCACTATAAACAATATATTTGAGTACTCTTTGGTTATTGATGAGAGATGACCATCTACCTCTTAGTACTAGAATGCTCCTAGATTTATTGGAGGAAGGGAGATAGTCGTTATGTTTGGGGCTCAACACCTGCACAAAAGAATAGAAAAGCAAAGAGTGAGTACAAAACAGTGGTACTCAGCAACATTATCGACTGGTCTAACTATAAAGAGAAAATGAAACCCCTGACACCCAAACGGTCCTCCGAATACTACAACCTGCAAAATCTTATATACTAATACAGTAGCCTAGTCAACATTTAACAATATTGGTATTACATAGAAATCTCTAATTACTTTTGGGTTATTATCCTAGTTACAAATCCATCAACAATTTTCAACTGATCTCAGTTTGTCATCAATTATCAATAATATCAAGTTATCAACAAGTCTCAATAAGATCAAGTTACAAAACAGTCAAGTTGTGAACAAATTACTACCAAAACAATATAAATTATGTGAAAACGTTACCATACTTATAAATGCCAATATCAATAGTATGAATAAGTTACCATACTTATAATATCAATGGCAATAGTGTGAACAAGTTACCATACTTGTAGTAAAATATCATAACAACATTGTGAACTAGTTACCACACTTATAACAAAAAAATGATAGTGTGAATAAGTTACCACACTTATAAAAAAATATAACAGTGTGAGCAAGTTACCAAACTTGTAATGAGATAAAAATAGTGTGAACAAGTTACCACACTTGTAATAATACACCAATAATGTGAACAAGTTACCGTACTCTAAGTTAAGTAAGGTTACATCGAGAAACCTCAACAATTATAATTTCACTATTGAAAGACAAATCATGCTAAAAATCATTATCGCGGGCACATATTTTAATATTCTTTTAATCCCCACTATCTAAGCCTACTCAATGTATCGACTTTATGTCTAACCTCACAAATGATCAATTTCAATTCTGAATCTAATCATATTGGCCTCTCATAGGAAACCGTTTTCAAAAGTATCTATTCTGTCTAAATTTATCCTCACATGTCTAACAATTTTATATATATAAAGGTATCAATAATTTATCAAGGGCAATTTCCACAACAAGTACATAATTGGTCCCCAATTCTTCATCAAAATACCGTTTCCATTTATATTAGTAAAATAAAACCAACATATAATCCAAATCAAATACATGATTGAAAATTTTTATCAAGAATTCACATTATTTCAAACTTTCTTATATTAGGCCCAACATGCTTGATAATATCAACCCTAAAATGCCCATTTCTCCAAATTACAACCAGCTAAAAATCAATTGTTAACACTATATAGAAAAACTAAATAAACGTCAACTCAACTTAGAAGCAAAGATAATATCTTAATTGTGCGTCTTACTCATCCTTAAGCTTCCTAACGAGTGCAATCTAGTTAAAATCACAATACATACAAGAAAACATTGAACCAATATCCATATTATGGAGTTTTATTCAAAAAGTAGCCCTGATCCCATGGGGTCAAAACAAGAACTTTGTTGCAAAAACATGTAATGCGATATTTGGGGAATCTACATATCAAGTTTCATTGAAAAGTCATCTCAATTTGTGGTTCAAATCATTGAAATAGTGTGTTTTGAGTTCATGGAAATATTTCCTCATTGTTGCCATCGAAAATTATGATTTCCAACTTAAATTCATGTGTAAATGATATAAATAGTGCTAGAAATCATTACCCAGTATGTTAGACTTGGAATTCATCTTTGATATTGCCAAAATATAAGAAATTTCCTTTGATAAGTAAAAATATGAAGAGTTTGGGTGAATGTTGAAAAATCTCACATTTCTACTAATAGTGACTAATAATCGATCAAACTGGCCGTTTTGTCGGTCTTGGATGATTTATTGGACAAATGGTTTATTTATCTTTCATTGATAAATCATTAATTTGTACAATTTATCGACCATGCACAATTTATCAGCTAGAATAAATTAGTCAATGACAGTAGTTCCCCAACAACAAAAATAGTTATTTTGAAATACTCTAAATGGACACTCATGGTTCGTTAGGAACCCCATGCACACAAGCCATATATGCAAACAAACTAAATTCAATATTTTGAACTTAACGATATTATAAAAACACGAGTACGGTCTCCATGACCCGATAGTTGTTAAGGGCCTAAAAACTAACTTTCCACAAAAAAAGGTCAAAATGCTTCTGGGTCCTACCAAAAATAAAAGGGACATCATTCTAAACCAAAAATCACCTCCCAAATCCAACGGAACCATTGGATTTTCAATTGGGGCACTCGAAGTCCGAATGCTGACCAAAGCTAACCATTTTCCTTGAAACTAAAATTTCTTGTGTCAAACCACTCTAAATCACCACAAAAGGGACAAAACAAAATACAAAGGTCCTACTAGATGAAAATCAACATTTCGAAGCTGATTCTTTCTACGTCTTGAACTCCAACCCCTAGAGTTCCATATTTCACTTTATATCTTTAAAACTCAAAAAATCTAAAATCTTCCTAAAAACTCATTCCATTCTCGAACCAATCATGGAATCAAAATTAGTTTGCCATAATGCAACTATATGAAAGGTAAAACAGTCAAAATACACAAAAATAAAAAAAGGGACCTTGAGGGTCATTACAACATCCACACTGAAAACCATGTTCATCCTCGACCATAAGAAAGAAGAAGTATTTGAATGATTAAAAAAATAAGGGTATTGACTATGCATATCTTATTTGATCTCTTATGTTGCCTTCTCGAAGGGTCAGTGCCTCCACTACACCTTCACTAACAATATCTCTTTGGCCCAAAGTCTTTGAACCTATATATCTAGAATGGAAACTGGCTCCTCCTCAAATGATAATCTAGGTCCAAACTCAAATTATCTCATTGAAGAAAATGGGACTCATCGGGCATATATCTCCGAAGCATAAAAATATAATAGATCAGGTGAAATGTAGACAAACCAGGCTAAAAAGCTAACTTGTAAGCCACTCTCCTTAAGCTCTAGAATATCAAAAGACCAATAAAACCAGGTCTAAGATTCCCTTCCTTACCAAATTGCATCACGCCCTTTATGGGAGAAACCTTCAACTACACTCTATCCCTCTCTATGAACTCCAAAGGTTTAACCCTCCTATCAGCATAACTCATCTGCCTACTCTGGGAAAAGAGTAATCTATCTGAATCAATCTAACTCTCTCTAAGTTGTCTCATAAAAAATCTCTACCCCACAGTCTCTCCTCAGGAGTCTTAAACTATCAAATTGAAGATTTGTATCTCCTACCATATAATTCCTCAAATGGAACCATCTGAATACTCGAAAGATAACTATTGTTATAGAAAAACTCTACATGTGGTAGGAATCGGTCCAAAGAACCACCAAAATCAATGACGCGTTCTCACAATATATCTTTAAGCACCTAAATAGTGCACTCAGACTGTCCATTGGTATGAGGATGAAAGGTTGTGCTCATATTAAACTGAGTACCCATTTAACACTGCATGGTACTCTAAAAGTGCAAAGTAAAATGAGTAGCTTGATCAGATATAATGGATATGGGGACTCTATGAAATTGAACTATCTTCCTAATATAAATTTGATCTAACTCCTAAGCACTATACTACACCTTTACTGGAATGAAATACACAGACTTAATAAATCAATGAACAACCACCCAATTGGAGTAACAACCACCCCACATCCACTGGGGCATTAGAATCCTCTGTGATATACCTTCCAGCCTCTGGTTCTCAAATATCACCTGGTGACAGTTCAAGCACCTAGAAAGAAAGTCTGCAATGTCCTTCCTAATACGACACCACCAATAATACTGAATCAGATCATGATACATCTTTATTTCCCATGGATGAATGGAATACCTTGAACTGTGGTCTACCTTTAAGATAAACCTAACAAAGTCACCGAACTTAGGAAGATAAATCCAACCCTTAATTTTCAAATCACCCTTAGAATTCAACACGACTGCCTTGGTCTCACCTCGCAACACTTTATCATGAATGGTCCTTAATCTAGCATCATTTAACTGGGTTGCTCGAATCTACTCTAGCAAACAAGACTTTGAATATCCCTAGACTTTTAGCTAAGGGCATCCACCATCTTCAGAAACCTGCAATCTAACCAGACTTTTAGCTAGACTTTGAATATCCCTAGACAACCGCTCCTCAACCCGAACAGAAACCAAACTACTCATACTTAAGGACTTCCTGCTAAGGGCATCCACCACAACATTAGCCTTGCTCAGGTGATACAAGATAGTAGTATGAATCCTTTATCAACCCTAACCAATGAAGTTGCCTCAAATTAAGATCCTTTTGGCTAAAGATATAAACAGACTCTTATGATCTGTGAACACCTCATAGTGATCTCTATAAAATGAAACCCTTTCTAAGAAAGTCCTGTAAATGACCCTTCAACTCCTTTAACACAATAGGAGCTATGAGATAAGAGGAATATAAATGGGATTAGTGTCCAGCCCAAATTAATGCCATCAATATTTCTATAAGTAAAAAATACCGAGAAGAAAACACACTGGCGAACTCTCTAACCACAGAGATAGACTCTAAGGGAATCAACATTAACCTCCCTCAAAAAGGCAAAGTAAGATAAAAATCCTTTCTCAACCAACTTCCAAGGCTGAAGGAAAGACTTTCCACTCTACTCTCAGAATACCAGGCATTCATAAGGTAATAGTCTTGATGTGGGATGTGGCAATCTAAGACAACATTTCTTTTGCGATCGGATAATATTATATTATCTTTTGACAAAATAAATAATGGCTATGTCAATTATCTCAAAACTAAAAAAAATCTGAAACAATTTAAAAATAACACAGAGTCACCACTTCATATTTTAAATAAATTAAGAAAATTTTAATTTGATAGCTTTAGACTCTCAAAATAGGAAAAAAAATTTAAAGTTAGATAAATATGGGTAAGGATTCTGCAATGTCACAATGAAGGGTGTTAAGGCACCTCGGGAACATCCCAATTGAGTTACGATTTATGTGATTTATAAAATGAGGTGTTGTAACTTATTTTGACAATCAGTCTTCAATTAGTTTTAAAAAAAAAACTAAAAGTATATTTCTGAAAGAAAAAGGGTGTAAATGAAGTTTTGCTGAAAACAGGATAATTTTTGTGAAAGCATGGTGCATCTTGAAAATTTTCTTTCATGAGTTTAAGTTCGAAAAAATGACTTTTTGATGTGACAGTTAATTATTTGTTATTTATTTACCTAATTATTTTCCTAGGTGGTGAGAAATTTTATTAAATGAAATCTAACAGAGATATGTAAGCCAAAAAAACTAATTTTTATTTTTTGTGAAAATTCAGATATTTACAACATCTTGGGCCCACTAGATTCTACACAAGTATAATAGGGATACAATATGAGCAAATACATAAAATGCCTTAATTGGACCAATACCAATTCTTCCAATCATCCAGAAGCTCATGTAGGGAGTCCTAGATTTACACATGCAAAGGAAGAAAAGAAAAAATAATCGGTAATGAAATAAAATAATCAGACAAGGAAGTAAACATAACAAAACTTTATATTGGGATGGGAGATAAATATACACGGTTTTAATAACAACAATAAATCCAAAAGTAGTAACAGAACTAATTAATGATGAGCCCAATTACAAAGATCATGTGTCAGTCGACTTGGATGGTCCGACCCAATTACACAGTAAAGAAGCATACATCTACGATTAATGGAAAAAGTAATAAGGTTTGAATTAACACTAATTAACTGGGTAATATACAATACATACTTATGAATTATATAGTTGCATTTAAGATAGAAACTAATACAAAGGCAGTCTATTCTAAAGATGTAAATAGAAAGGATCCAAACAGAACATGTTGAGTAAATAATTCCAAAGCATGAGATAGTTTGGCTTACAAAACCATAGTCTACAGCTGACAAGTAAGCATCATATATATAATATTACAAATAACATTGATTAACCTATCCAATCCATGACTATATACTTGAGCGGATATCAAGCCTATAAATATAAAGATTATCTAAAAGGTCATGCCGGAATTAGTATATGGAAAAAGGAAAAGGAAATAGGCCCACAACCCAACCCAACAACATAATAGCATGCAGAGTTAGAGGTAAAGGGTTATGCATTTCTTGATGTAAGGATGTGGTCTAAGGAAACAAGAGGCAATCTTACACAAGGATGGCATAGTAATAAAGGTACAAGCAAGTAAGATGAGATAACTACAAGTAGAATATTGTAGGTAGTAATATGTAAAATTATCCTGGAAAATGCCATATACTCATATTTTCTATTAGGCAGAATCAAATCCTAATAAAAATAAATATTAACTAAGATATAAAACTTGAAGAGAGTTTGCATATAGATACATCTAATAAGACATCAGGCAGGTTCATTTTATGAGTTCTAGGAAAGGAAAAACAACTAAATATCATAATGGTTTTAAGGGAGGAGGTTTTACTAAGGAAGTTTATACTAATATTAGACACATAAAGCAACCACATGGGCATGATATAAAAATTTCATCAGTCTACCCAACCTCATTCAAAGACCTTAGACATTAGCTAATTACACACATGGATAGACAAGCATAAAATTACTAATAACCCTTAACAATTTGAACAGGTAGTAGGGTAATCATATGGAACCAGGCAGGTTCTTATTGGGAACTCAACTATCCAATATGAAAGTACATATGCATAGATAACTCAAAACCAAAAAATATACTAAAAAAAGCAACTAGACAGTATAAATGCAACCAGAACAAGGTAGGTGGCTCACACACAGTGGTTAGGGTTAGTGTCACTAGTTATTCAGCCCAAATTTAAACAATTTAGGTAGTTAATCCTATAATATCTAGTTGTGAGGGTTATATTAGTGATCATAAAGAAGGAATTATTAGGTTTCATTCAATTAACTTAACAAGAGAGAGCATATACCAGGTTGTTAGTAGGAGTAGGCAAGATATGCGTATAAACTAATTCTCATTAGAACACAGATACCATTTTAGAGCTACTAATCATATACAAAGGCAACAAATAACTAGAAAATGCATAATTCAACTTAAAAAATACACACAGTAGATGACAACATCTCCAATTTCAAAATCAAGCTATCATTAGGCTAGAATTACTCAAAATATAACCTATACATGCTTATAATCTAGTCACAGAATGCAAAGTAGCAAAACCTAATACTATTATGGAAGTTTACTGAAAATGAAAAGCAATATTGTCTCCAACAACACTAAAAATGGAAATATGATCAAAACTTAGTAGAGAGCATTTTAACTTAAATCTCTTAAAAACAGTGGAGAGGATATTTAAATATCTTCTTTCCCTCAACCCGCTAAATAATTATACCCTTGGACTCATTGGAGGGGTGAGATTAACCTTATATTAACCCAGATGCCTCACCTTAGGTATACTTGTAAGACGTAGGACCTTAGAATGAGTAAACAAGTAATAAATTTCCCAAGTTCCATATCACAAGTCCTCTCCTTGCCTTGTGCCCATATAGGTTATTATGCAATATAGGTAAAGGAGGTGTGAAGTGACAAATATTCAATCTTCACTCCCTTTAAAATCATTTTAAAACTAAAAACAGATTCTGAAAGCACAATTAAAAAATTAGAGATCACATAGGGATGGTTTTAAAACCCGAGTATGGGGTGGGTTCAGAGGTCTTTATTTGGTGAATTTTGGGTGTCAAGATGATCATTTCAAAATCACCTTGAATACAAGGGTTTCAGTTGGCATCAGGATATCCATCTTACCTACTTGTCATATAGGCAACCTTTTTATAACTTAGCCCTTTTAAAATCAAGTAGTTTTATCCAAAAGAAAGTATTTTTGGGCTAAGGTAGGAACCAAATCATATTTTACATTCAAACAACATAAAATAACTTGGACTTGAAACAGACATCCAAATAAAAAGTAGGAATATTTTAAAGTATTTAAGATTCCATGAAATAGGACACACATGACCAGCTTACTCTCAGCACAGAAAATACATCAAAATTCCCAACATATAAGAAGAATCAAACCCACAGAGGGATGACTAACATTATGACAAAAATATCAGATAATTTTCAAGATAAAAATGCTAGAGCCATCTCTTAAAACCCCTATGTACCACAGTCAAAGACAAATCAAAAGCAAGCCACACTCATTACCAAATAACCTACCATGGGCATGAGAAAGAGCTACAAACCACATTCTAACAAAAAAAATTGCAATAATTTGCTAAGGTAATTAGCAGGCTACTAATACTACCAACATACAACACAAATAAGTAGTCACTACCTCCAACAGACAGCTAGGATCATCAACTAACAGTTATAAGCACAAATAAGCAACTCAGGGCTATAAAAAATAGCTAAATACCAAAAATATGCAGCTAACATAAATAGTAGGTAAAATAAGAGTAATAGGATGGTAGGATTCCTTTTTCAGAACATGAACCAAAGTAGAACCAAACAGTAATATAAAAAGCTTGAAATAAAGTAAAGAAAATACTCAAATCTCTCCACATCCTATGAAATACCTTATAGGAGTACAAGGAAAGCTTCTTTAAATGGAACACTCCAAGGATTGAGACTCACTCATATTTTACCTCTTTTATTACTGACTTGAACTTAAATTTTAAACCTAATTAGCTAAGATTAAGGTAACACAGCAAGATTCTATCATAAAACCAAGTTTGTAAAATATCATGTTATTGATAATTTTTAAACTTAAAACTAGTAAAATTATATCAAAACCTAACTAATAACTTAGAAGAATCTTAGATGATTATAAACCTATAGCTCTCTAGCCGATTCTTTTTCTAATACCCTAATCCTCTTCTCTTTTTTTATCCTCTCTAAACCCTAGAGGACAAATGGAATATATATAATGAACCTTAGGTCATTTTTGTGATTCCCGTATTTTCTCTGGATTTAGAGAATTCTTGTAACTTCCCCAAATCATTTATGACTTGTTCAGATTGTTAGGTTAGTTCCTTGGTAGTTTAATAGTTTAATTCCTTTAAATATTATTACTTTGGGACGTATTCAACTAGTATGATCTTGAATCTTCTTTTTACCAATATTGTTGAGTCCAGAATGCTGATTATATGAAGATTCCTTATATTAAGTGTTAAAATCAGTCTTTTTTTCCATTCCCTATGATTTTTAAAACTTTTGGAATTCCAACATTAGTACTCAACATGATCGCGCAGTACCTAGAGTACTACTGGGAGGGGCGATCGTACCGACTGGGCTGGAAGCACTATATAAGTCTCATTTTCTTTATTTTAGGCATTGAACATTATTTTCTAGTAATTTCTCTCCATTGTCGACTCATATTAGTAGTTAGTGAAGGTTAAAAACATAATTATAGTCCATGTCATTATAGGGATTCCACCATTGTTTCTACCGGGTAATTTCTTTTTTTTTCTTTAGTTATTGAGTTTTCTGTTGTATATAACTTCCCGAGCTTATATCTTCAATTCCTATTGTTAGTTTGAACCCTATTTTGTACTACATTATGTATGAGCTATGCTATACGCATAGGTTTAAATATTTCTTTGTTTTGAGTTATTTGGGTTATGGACCCATTTTTAGCCTGGATTCTGATTATATAGAAATATGAGTCTTGTTTTTCTCCTCATGACTCATGGTTCACGTTTTTTCTAGATATTTGCGGTACGGATCTCATTTGTGATTCTTGGATATTTAGGAATACTTCTCAAGGACATCTCCATAATCTAGGTAGGCTACGATCTACTTTCTTCAAAGTGGATAATAGTGCAGTATATGAATGATGGAGAGCTATCTCGGGGATGGGATTACTATTCGGCCCTCAATATGCTTATTATCCCATCCTATGGCCTACTTACTTGACTTGTAGCTTAACTATTTACCCCGGGGTCATATCGCCCTACCCGTGTGTTCTATGTCGATGTGGTTGGGGAAGGAGTAACACCTTCGGTGTATATTGTTTATATGCTCTCTGGAATGTAGTGAAGTTGGGGAGGGGATTATACTAGTGATTAGAGCTTAGTATCTATTCCTTAATTTATATTGGTGTCTTTAGATTTGATTTAGGTAAGCTGATTATTCTGTGTTCTATCTGAGACGTTGTGTATGATTAGGGCGTGTGCGGTCCCTTTGGGCCATAGATAGATATATGCAACTTTGCTGGTTAGTTAGCAGCCTTATATGATGACATCGTACCTAGCCAAGTTCCTTATATGGTGATATTGTACCTAGACGTATAATAGTTTGTTGAGTGGTTAGAATCCCTATGTGATGACATTGTTCCCTAGCCCAGTGCGAGCCTGGGGGTGATTTGTATTTGACTGATTTATGATAGCTCTATGTTTTCCCTTGATGAGGTGTGTATGTGGAACTTAAATCAAGCCCTCTGGAAAGTGGTGCTATCTTTGGTGTGATTACTCGTGACTCAAGACCGTAGTTTGGCTAGAAAAGGATGTACTTTAGGACTAGGTCTTGGCATCCATCCTGTGGTTCCTAGTTAGCATTAGTCTATTGAGTGGTTCTGTGTATAGAGCATACATTAAAAGTTGTAAAAGGTAACTTGATTTTTGATAGGGTAATAACCGAAAAGTTATTTCATATACTTATATCTTCCACGAGTGTGCTCATGAGTAGTATGGAGCTGTTTTCTCACACCATTTGAAGCTATTTTATCACTATCACTGTAATTTCTAGATACTGCCTATATAGAAATAGTTAGCTCTTATCGAGATTAGATTTTTGCCTATATGGTTGTACTTGAGTTTCCACTAAGTTATGAACAAATCCTCTATTTTCTCCAATCTGTTCAGTTATGGGTTAAACCTAACTATTGACACTTTTTCCCTGATGATTATACCATTGATGGGCTTGTTATAAGGTTTTGAATGTGGGTTTGAGTTCCTCCATAGACCTTGCCAATCCGAGTCTCTATGCTTAGGGCATGATGTGTATCCCTGATGAGGGGTCTATGGGGGAGTAGTGGTATATGGTTTGAGTCCTCCAAGGTTTCCTCTTGATTCGGGAATACCCTAGAGAGGGAGCATGGCTTTACATATTACCTCTTCAAGGGCCGTCAACTATCTAAAGGTCTTTCCAAGGATATTTCCTTCTACTACCAAGTGTTCTATCATCATACAGAGTGGTCAAACCAACTCACTGAAGAATCCAACATCCTTCTATTTCTCATGGCATACACTGTAGATATATATATATAGTCATCCTAACAATGATGATGCAGTCCCGCATGATCAATGAGCCCTACTAAGAAAAAAACCAATCAAACTCATCTTCAAATGATACTCCTTTTAAAACACCAACGAGTACATCTAAACAAACTCTAACTCTCTGTAGAACTGGCATGACAGTAACCCTTGTTAGAGCCCAAGTGACCCCCAAACTTTTTATCTATTAATTTAACCTTCTAGTGATTAATTCTGATTCTAAACTTTGAGAACACATACGAATTTCTTATTGGTGCCTACTGAGGGCCTCTTTCTAGATATTGGGAAAGAGTAGAGTCTAATGAAGCGGTAGAAAACCCAATGACCATACAACATGTAAGCAGTCAAGAAGTGAGAGTCTTTCATAAAGAGTGTCCTGTAAACTCCCGAATATAGGATACAAAAGTCTACATACTGATCCATGGGACTCTACCAAACACTTTCTCTAATAGCCAGAGACATCGGTAAACCTAGGGATCTGATACCACTCTTTCACGACCTAAAAATGAGTGTTGATGGTGTCTACACCTCACCTATAGAAAATCCTAACTCTGGACCAGAGCAAGTAGCGATGGGCTATCTTCAAGAACAAAAAATAAAAGAAGAAGGGGGGGGGTGATGAGATGAAATAAAAGTAGAACATAATGATACACAACTGACATGACACCCTAGAACCTGGTATTGTGTCTATAGAGCATCTACATATATAAAGGTACGAAATACAACTAACAACGGGGAAAAACTACAAAATAGCTATCTATACTCCAAGTATAACAACATAGAGACAGAAGGAAGACCAACCAACATGAACGCCAACTGCTCACCGTATCTCCTGAACATCATAAATTAGTCTGCACGATCGCGTCTTTCTTAATGAATCATATTAGAACCTGCATTAGGAAAAGATGGAAAAGTATAGTATGAGAACCAAAAAAAAGGCTGCCCAGTAGTCATCGTAGGCCAAACGTGAAAAGTAAGCATAAGAAAGGTAAAGAGTGATCAAAAGCAAATAGGGTAGTGGCACATAATGTACAACATAAAAAGGATAACTT
>JBDJHY010144305.1:0-13086 GCA_039654485.1 Withania somnifera | reverse complement strand
TTAGTAAGCATAAGGCAAAGACAAATCAAAGCAAGTAGAGTGATGGAACATAATAAATAACCCTTAAGGGGCAGCTACATTAATAGCTAATAAGTATAGAGAAAGAGTAAATAGTCATCAATGTGTACTATATCGACTGACAGGTGAGAAGGATCCACTAATAGGGTGGGCCACACAAATACAGACTTGGTTCATAAGCGAATCATGTCTATATATAACATGTACTTGCAGTCCCTACGTAGCCAGTATAAGTAGGGCTTAACAGAGTAGGTATAATGTCGATAATGTAACTACTGAGGTAATAGTAATACGACAAGAGAAGGAATCCACCATGCTGAGCTCCCTTTTTGGTATGATCCCAAATCAAGTGATATGTAAAAGAAGTGCAAATATTTATCAACTTGCACCCTCTTTGGGATAGGCTAGAGTTAAAAGGGCTATGGAAGCACAGATAATTACTAGTATGTTCCTTCTCTGGGATGATACTATATCAAGAGGAACCCATAGAGAACTTGAACCATATAGCATGTATAGAAGTTTCAAAATATTCCCTCTCTAGGATAATCCAAAATTGATAAGGACCCACAGAGGACTCGAACCACATACCCCGACGCCAAACATCGACATGCTCCCTTTCTGGGACAGTCTCGAATTAAGAAGGACCCATGGAGGACTCGACTATACACCACTACTCCCCCGTATACCTGATCATAGGTAGATTTACCTACCTATACACCATATAACTTGTACTAATATACTTTTTTTTGAGAAGAATTGCGTAATATATGATGTTTTCATATTGAATATGAGGAATTACAACTAACCAATGTGATTAGCATCTTCTCAGGAAACCATAAGTATATCGAAGAAAACAAGTGAAGAAAAGACAAGCCAAGAAGAAAAAAAAAAGATTTCCAGCAAAAATACACTGATCATAATAGGGATCAAATCATGATCATGATAGGGATCACGTTGTGATCATTATCTTGATCAGACTTAAGCAGTAGCGGCTGGGCTTATTTTTATTGGGCTTAATTAAGGGTGAATTGGTATTTTACCAATGAATTCAGAAACCCTTAAGAAGCATCTTGGATGCATAATATGATAATTTTACACTTGGGAAGGAGAAGAGGCAATCACAAGGGAGAAGACGAAAAGCCAAGGAATTCAATACAAGAAATTCCAGCAGAAAAGATTGATTTCACAGATTTCATGCGGTATTTATTTATTATGACTTTCATATTCTTTGTAACCGTATGGGCTAATCACCCGAGTTTTAGGGCTTGTGGTTCACACACCACAGATGAACAGTAGTTAATGAATTGTTATTTTGTTTCGAGAATTGATTGTTCTTCTGTTTTACTATACTTGCGTTTCTAACTGCTGGCCACTTTTAGAAGCAGTCTTATACTTGCTATGTTGTTGATCGATAACCTTGTACTGTGAACTGGAATAGAAGGAACACGTTTATGTTATCGACCTTAATCATAGGAAAGTAATATAACTAGTTTAACTATGACATGATCATGTACGTAGTTGCTTCACTCGGGTAAATTAGGGAAGATATCTTAATGCTGTTATGATAAGTGAACAACACTCTAGATCTAGCGTAGTTGTTACTTTAGTAATTAGGTGGCTAATGGACGATCCATCCTTAGTCATATTCATAACCCCTAACTCAACAATCAACGGACAAATAGCTTTTATTAATTAAAGTTCGGATGTGTGTTTGTGAATAAATCCACAGCCCTAAAACCTTTTAAATTATTGAAGTTCTTTAAGCATATTTTACAGTATACTTTTTAGTTATATTAAAAATTATTTTGAACTTAGTTAATATACTTATCTCCAATCATAATCAAAACATAGACCTAAATCCTTCCATAACTTTATCGAGAGAGTCAATTAATTACAAGTCCCTATGGGTTTGACATCCGGCTCACAAGAGCCACTATATTACTTGTACTGCGTTTGGACGCAACAACACTGCACTTTTTTCTGGGGGACTTGTCAGTGTTTATTTCCATTTCTTTATTACAATTATTACTATTATTTGTTTATTATTGGTTAATCTATACTTCATGCTATGTGGGATTTTGGTGCTTGAGATTATTGCTCATTCCTTCATATTTTACTTGAGGTTACCGGTATACCATCCATCATGCTAAGGTTGCAGAAGTTTGTGATTGGCCTCGACCTATGTCCGTCATTGAGATTCATAGCTTCCTGGGGTTAGCAAGGTATTATCATTATTTTGTTCAGGTTTTTTTTCTATTGCATCCCCCTTGACCAGACTGACTTGGAAGGATATGCTTTCCAGTGGTCAGCTGAGTGTAACGCCAACTTTTTAAGGGTGAAGGAGTTGCTGACTACCACTCTGGTTCTTATTCTACCAGTTGAGGTCCAGTAGTTTATAATGTATTATTATGCTTTGGGTATCGGTCTGGGTTGTATTCTGATGCAGAAGGTCCATATTATAGCTATGCATCGAGGCAGCTGAAGGATCACGAGCGCAATTACCACACCTATAATTTGGAGTTATCGGTGGTAGTTTTTGGGCTTAAGATTTGGAGGCACTATATATATAGATCCCACTGTGAGGTATTCACTAATCACCGTAACTTGCAGTACATGTTGAGTCAGAAGGAGCTTAACTTGAGGCAATAGAGGTGGGTTGAGCTCCTGAAGGACTATGATTTGACTATTGTCTACCATCCGAGTAGGGCTAACGTGGTTGCTGATGCCTTGAGCTGGAAGGTGGTGATTGGGTAGTCTAGCTACAGTTCTTGTTTCTAATAGGTTGTTAGCTCAGGATGCGCAATTCTTGGCTAGCATGATGGTTAGGTTGGATATTTCAGCGTCGAGGTGAGTTATTGTGCATATTAAGCCTAGATCATCTTTGACTGACCAGATTCGATAGCGCTAGTATGAGGACCCAAGTTTAGTACAGTTAAGGGAGAGGGTTCTATCGGGTAATTTGGATTAGGCTAGAGTAGACTCTGATGGTGGTGTGCTATGCGTCCATGCCTCTTTGTTGTTTCGAGGATTGGTGATTAGATTCAAACTTTATTGTGTGAGGCCCACTATGCTAGATACTATATTTACCCAGGTATTGCAAAGATGTAACGTGATCTTAGGTAGCACTATTGGTAGTGAGGTATGAGGAGGTATATTACGTCCTTTGTGTCTTGGTGTTAAAACTATCAACAGGTGATGTTCAAACACCAGAGGCCAGGCAGTGAGATGTAGAGGATCCCTATCCCTGAGTGGAAGTGGAAGCGGAAGCGGATTACTATGGAATTCATCATAGGCCTTCCCCATACTTCCAACGGTTTTGATTGCATATGGGTCATCGTGGATCATTTGACCAAGTTAGTTCACTTCTTACTGACTAGTTCGACTTGGGGTGCAGAGAGGTTGTTGAGTTATAAATCTATGAGGTAGTTAGACTTCTTGGGGTTCTAGTATCTATCATAGCCGATCGGGGCACATAGTTCACCTCTTAGTTCTAGAGATTGATTCAACGGGAGTTGGGTATAGAGGTTGATTTGAGTACAGTATTTTATTCACAGAGGGATGGGCGGTCTAAGAGGACCATTTAGGTACTTTAGGATATGTTGCATAATTGTGTTTTTAATTTTGGAGGTAATTGGGACATGCACTTGTCATTGGCAGAGTTTTCGTATAATAACAACTACCACTCCAGTATCCAAATGGCTTTTTTTGAGGCCTTATATAGCAGGCATTATAGATCACCCATTGTTTGGCTTAGTGGTGGCGAGGGTCGACTTCAAAATTCTGATTGGATCCATGATACAATAGAATAGGTTGGACTTATTTAGAATAGGATACGGGCAACCCAGATAGGTAGAAGTCCTACGCAAATCATAGGCTTCGGCCCCTTGAGTACAGTGTTGCCAACTTGGTCTTCCTTAGAGTCTCGCTCATAAAGGGCGTTATGAGGTTTGGTAAGCAGGGAAAGCTTAGCCCTCGTTTCATTAGGCCGTATGAGATCTTGTAGAGAGATGGAAAGGTTACCTATCGACCTACCTTTCCACCTAAGTTAGCTGTATTTCATACAGTTTTCCATGTATCAATGCTCCACCGCTATGTAATGGACCCTTCCCATTTCCTTCGCCGTGAGGATGTGCAGGTTGATTATACCTTAACCTATATTGAGGATACTGAGGCTATTATAGATATAGATGTAAGGAAGCTTAGGTCTAGGGAGATTTTGATAGTGACGGTTCGTTGGGCACATCCACCAGTAAAGAAGGTTACCTAGGAGATAGAGTGCGATATGAAGTCCTAGTATACACATCTATTCGAGCCTTCAGGTATTGCTTCATCCTTGAATTTTGAGGATAATTAATAGCTTTTTCATTCATTTACTTTCTCTTCATCTTTTCCAGTGCTTAGAGATGTGGTAGTTGCCCTAAGTCATCTATGACTTGCTGGGACCGGTAGCTTGGTGCCCTAACGACTTGTTTTTTTGTTATCTCAGTTTTTCTATTTTGAAGTTTCAATTTTGAAATAGTGGAACTAAAGATTGAAATTGTATTAAATGCACTTGAAATCTAATTTCAATAGTTTTGTTAGCTCTAAATCATCAACTATGGTCTAGGTGGACCTTAGGTTTATGTCCTAGGGATGTCTTGGTGGATCCACTAAGAAAGTTTCGTCCCTTTATTTGGTAGGGTATGGGAGTGTAACACCCTAATAATTTAAAATTGAATTTGAACCATTCTATTTTTGTGCTTAAGGTAGGACCCTATGATTCCCACTTGATAATAGGTTATAAATATTTAACTTTGCTCTTATCACAAAGTTTTGTTCAATGCTTTTCTATCGGCCTAGTTTTCATGTCCTTTCATGCATTGGTTAGCCTTAAATGACCATATCTCCTAATATATAAAGTGTTGTGTGACTCATAACCTATCCAAATAAAGGTACTTAGGTCTAGTTTATAATGCAACTAAGTAAAACATTATGGTTATTTTACTAAGGTATGCACTACGGTGAAATTCCATAAACTTAATTCTGCCTAAGTGACCACAATTTGGAGTCACAAGTCATTTTTCAACCTATGACTCATAAGTGGAATCGTGAAAACTTGATTTTAATTTATGGAGAGCTCCAATAAGCCCTTTATTGAATCCACAAATGGAACCATGAGTCGTGGTCCCTACCTACAACTTGTAGGTCCACTCTTGAACCCCTAATGGCTGATCATTTAGTCATGTTTTCTAAGGAATAAATTGTAACTTCCCACCTCTTTTAGCCGACTCTCCTATAATATTGGATTCTAAATGACTTAATATAAATACCTAAAGACCCTAATTCATTCATTCTTTACAAGGACTCTATGATGACTCAAAAGTCAAGTCGTGATGGTGTCTACATCTCACCTATAGACAAGCCTGTGAGAAAAAAAAAAAGGAATGCATAAAAGAGATTTAGAAACACAAGACCCAGCATAAAATAACTCCCAAAACTCGGTGTTACAGTTATATATCATTTATATACTAGAATACAAAAATACAACCCCTGTGGGGTAACTACAAAAATGGATATAGAAGACTCGACTAAGATAGCCCCAATACTAAAACAAAAATCGGTCAGCAAGGACACCAGCTGCTCACCAAATCTCCAGAAAGTACCATCTAATTCGCTCAATCATGACCGTAAAAAAAAACTCATACTAGTACCTACATCAGGAAAAGATGTAGATGTGTAGCATGTGTACCAAAATAATAGATACCCAATAGGCATCATACGTCGATCGAGCATCAACAAGGTTAAGGTATATCAAAGTACGTAGAGTAATGGTACCTACTGAACTACCCAGAAAGGGCAACTATAATAGGAGCTAAAGAGAGCAGACACAGGGCAACAATTATCAATGTATACTGTATCAGATAATAGGTGAAGAGACACTTACTCAAGTCATAAGAAACTCGTTTCCACATGTAACATATACCTAGAGTCCTATCACAACCAATTTAACTATGACCTAACGAAGTAAAATTATCGTCAGTAATATAGCTACTGATGTAATAATAAAAGTGATAAGGAAAGTTGTCTACCATATTGAAAAATGGAGATTTGAGATGTTCCCTCTATGGGAATGGTCCTAAGTAAAGAGGGATATACAAGAAGCATGAATATTTATTGGCATACACCCTCTCTAGGATAGTCCCTAGTTAAGAGGGTTGTAGAAGCACAGATAATTACTGGTATGTTCCTTCTTTAGGATGATCCCGATCGAGAAGAACCCATGGAGGACTTGAACCGCATACCTAATATAGAAGTGTCAGAGTGCTCCCTCTCCTGGATAGTCCCGAATCGATAAGGACTCACAGAGGACTCAAACCATATACACTGAAACAAAAATTTGACATGCTCCCTCTCTGGGTTAATCCCATAGCTAGAAGAACCCACAGAGGACTCAAACTTTATATCACTACTCCCCGGTATGACCCTTTCCAGGCTACATAACATGGTCCAAGCATAAAGACCTAAATTGCTAGGGTCAATAGAGGGAGTTGAACCCGCATGAAAAAATCTCACTACAATCCACAGTCAACGTATAATAATACGCACTAAAGGTGTTACCCCTCCCTAGACACACTACAATCCAAAGTTGGTGTGAAACACATGGGTTGGGAAATACCTCCCCTAGGCTAAGTAGTTAAGCTACAAGCCAGTAGATAGTCATAAGCTGGGGAAATAAGCATATTGGGGCCTGAATAATCATTCCCACCTTGAGTTGGCGCTTTACTATACATATACTATACTAATGCACAATCTTAAGAAAGTAAACCATCTGGATTCCGGGGATATCCCCGAAACCACGCTACAATTTCTAGAATCACGTACGAAGCTCATAATAGCGCAAGTCTGCAAATTTATAACCAGTGTTTCAATTCGAGTAAAACAAGGTATATTACTATAGAATAGCGGGGTCAAAGTCCTAGCTAAAATTAGTTCCGCAAATCCTAACAACTCAAAAACTGAAAATATTTATGCCAACATTTAGAGTAAAGCACGTATGTCACACGATATAAAGTAAAGATAATTTCAATGGTAGAATAAAAAAATATAACACTTGGAAGTTTATAATCAATAGAAAATGCAATAATAATAGAAAAAACACCAATTTACCTAGTAGAATCAAAAGATATAACCCTGAAAGTCTATATTAAATAGAAAACACAATGATATTAGAAAAAACGTCAATTCACCTAGTAGAATTAGGCGAAGAACCATGGGAACATGTTTCTACGAATAAAAATATACCCTAACACTTGAAAGGACAAAATTTAAGCTTGATGGAGAGGGAATTTTTCCTAAAACTATTGAAAAAGGAGAAAAAGTAGCCGCATGACTATTTGATAGGCACTAGTAGTGGGTGGCGCGATTGTACTGAAGGCAGTCACTAGGTAGAGCCACGATAAAGGGCCTTTAGCGCAATCGCGTAAAAGAGAAAAAATCTATGACTTTAGCATGATCGTACTCCCCTGGGGCGATTGTGCTAACGAGTAGCGACCTAAAGTTAGCATGATCACTCTCCTCTGGCGCGATTGTGCTAATGACTAGTACTAAAAATTTAGAGCACGCTTCCACGAGTATAAAATTTAATTAGGGTCCGACTTCATTGCCCATATATGAAATCTTATGTAAAGGATATTCTGAATACAAAGGTATAACAAAAATGACATCAAGGATCATATGAACTAAGTAACTCTCAAAAAGTCATAAATGCAAGAGAAATATACCACAACAACCACCAAGAACCAACCTAACGATCCAGTAAACCATACATGACTTGGGAAAGATACAAAGATGCTTTGAATATAATAAAATTGCAAGAAATATGAAAAATATTTCGAGGGACGTTACAACATCCCTCATTACAGGAACTTTCAACTTCAAAAGTATAAATAATTGAAGAATTGAACAAGTATGGGTACTGGGCTCGCATATCCCTCTCTATCTCTCAAGTCGTCTCCTTGAATATGAAGTAAGTCAAACGAACCCTCACTATAGGAATATATCTGGATTTGAGACATCTCACATCTTTTCCAATTATGGCCCTAGGTTGATCAATATAAGTCAAATAGTCACCCAGCTAAACCGACTCAGAATAGAATACATGGGAAGGATCTAGTAGATAGAGATAGAGCATGGACACAAAGAGTATTGGATAAACGAAAGCTAACTCTGGAGGTAGCGCTAACCTATAAGAAAATTTCCTAATACACTCTGTTATCTCATAAGGTCCAATAAACTTAGGGCTAATCTTTCCCCTCTGACCAAACCTCATAACTCCCTTGTTAGGAGACACCAGCGAAAATACCATGTCCCCAACAGTAAACTCCAGAGATCGGAGTTTACGATTTGTATAACTTTTCTGACGTCTCTGCACTGTCTCTAGTTTATCTTGAGTGACTTGAACTATCTCTGTAGCATCCCAAATCAGGTCATAAGTCTGGGGTAAAATCTCAACGCTAATGTACAAACCTATTAATGATCTGCAATGCCTACCGTACAAGTCCTCAAATAGTGCCATATAAATACTAGAATGGTAGCTATTATTATAAGAGAATTCTGCTAAAGGAAATATTGATCCCATCTACAAAAAAATTAAAGACACAAGCCCACAACATATCTTGGATTACCTGGATAGACCGCTCTAATTAGTCATCTTCCTACAGGTGGAAAGTCGTGCTCAAAGCTACCTCGGTACCATCTCGTGATGCATTGTCCTCTAGAATTATGAGGTAAATTGCATATCTAGGTCTGATATAATAGATACTAGAACCCCAGGAAAATGGATAACCTCTCTAACAGACCGAGTCACAAGTCTCTTGGCACCCCAAAAATATAAAGTCGGTAAAATGTGTGCGGATTTGGTCAATCAATCCACGATGACCCATATACAACCATGAACCCTAGAAGTATGAGGGAGTCCTAAAATAAAGTCCATGGTGATCCTTTCCCATTTCCACTCAGGTATAGGGAGTCACTGCAACACACCACTTGCTAGATGATGCTCAAACTTTACCTTCTGCTCATTTAAGCATCAGGAAACAAACCTGGTGACGTCTGATATCAGACCATGCCACCAGTAATGCTTTCTCAAATCTCTACAGATCTTCATGATGCCTGGATACATTGAATATCTGGTACAGTTATCCTCGTAAAGAATAGTCTGAATCAAATCATCTATCCTAGGAATATAAATACGACTGCTCATCCATAAAACATCATTAGAATCTAAGGATGCACTGCTCTAATCACCCCTCAGAACCATCTCTTGAATATGAATCAAAGATATGTCCTCATACTGTCACTGTAAGATCTGATCGAATAAAGTAGGTCTAGTCTCAATGTGTGCAAGGATTCTTCTTGGGTTCGATATGTCCATTCAGACCAAAACATTAGCCAAACACTAAATATCTAATGACAATGGTTTCTCTAAAATAGAAATAGAAGCTATACTAACAATCTTTCGTCTTAGAGCATCTGCAACTATGTTTGCTCTATCGGGATGAAATAGGATACTGATATCATATCCTTCAGAAGATCGACATATCTCTTTTTCCTGACATTAAGCTCCCTCTATATCAGAATATACTAAAGACTACAGTGATCAATGAAAATCTTGCAATAGAGCTCGTAAATATAATGCCTCCATATATTTTGAGCGCAAAGACTACCGCCTCCTACTCTAGATCATGGGTGGGTTAGTTGCACTCATGAGTCTTCAACTAACATGAGGCATATACAATAACGCTTCCCTGTTGCATCAAAACATAACCTAACCCAATACCAGAGGCATTAAATAAACAATATAACGTTGGCCCTCAACAGGAAGCATCAATACTGGCACAGAAGTAACTCCTTAAGTCTCAGGAAACTGGACTCATAATCCTAGGACCAGGAGCATACTTTTGTGTCAATCTGGTCATAAGAGTTGTTATAGATGAAACCCCTGCATGAACCATCAATAATAACCGACCAACCCAAAAAATTTGTGAACCTCAGAAGGAGTAATGGGTCGAGGACAATCACGAACGATTGTAAACTTAGCTGGATAGACAATGATACTAGCTGAAGATACAAAATGCCCCAAGAATGCAACCTAATCTGACCAAAAGGCACACTTCGAGAACTTTGTATACAAATGCTCAGTCCTAAAAGTTTGGAGTAAAACTCTCAAATGCTCCTTATGTTGCTCTTGTCTAATAAAATATACCAGGATGTCATCAATAAACACAATCACAAAAGAATCAAGGCACTGCCTAAATACTCAGGTTATAAGATCGATAAACGTTGTTAGGGTATTTGTCAAGCCAAATGACATAACAAGAAACTTGTAGTGCCTATACTGTGTCTGAAAAGAAGTCTTCAGGATATCCTCAATTTGAATCCTCAGCTTGTGATAACCTGATCGCAAATCAATCTTCTACAACACTACCACAACCTAAAATTGATCAAATAAGTCATCATTCTATGGAAAAGGATACTTATTCCTAATGGTAACCTTATTCAACTTCTTGTAATCGATACACATACGTATATCCCTTTTTTCTTCTTTACAAATAATACCAAAGCACACCATGGAAAAATACTAAGGTGAATAAAGCCTCTGGAAACCAAGTCTTATAACTAAACACTGAGCTCTTGGAGCTCCGCGGAGCTATGTGATAAGGTTCAATAGAAATAGGTTTGTTACCTGGACCAACTTCTATGGAAAAATCAGTAACACGCTCAAGGGGGAGGCTAGGTAACTAATTAGGGAAAATATCAAGAAACTCTATGACCATGGGCCCGAATTCAGGGGAAGGAAGGTCAACACTCACATCATACACTTAATCTAGATAAGCAGCACAACTCCTAGCTAAAAATATACTGGCCAACATATTGGATACCATTGGCATCGGAGAGTGGCTAATCAATGTCTTCCACACAACTAAAGACACACTGAGCATGGATAAAGTCACGGTCTTGGAAAATAATCCAGAACTGCATGATGGAATGATAGCCAATGCATGCCCAGAATCACATCAAATCAATCATGTCCAGATCCATAAGATCAACCCGAGTGTCCAACTCCCGTACAGTCACAACAAAAGCTTAGTGAATATAATCCACCATAATAGGCTCACCTATAGGAGTATCCACACTCACAGTAATGATAAAGGCTAACATACAACGCCTAAATAGGGTGTAAAGTACACAAACACATACAAATATGTAGAACCATGGTTGAAAAATACTAAGCTTGGCTTGTGACAAACTGATGACATACCTATAACTACATCATCAGAAGCCTTTGCTCTAACTCTATCATGTACAATATAGAATAGAAGGCAGTCACCTCCCTACTGACCTCCCCCTCTATTCCCTTCCCGGTTCCTCCGATCCCCACCACAATCACCTCGAGACACTAACTGACCACCTTTGGCTGTGGTGGTACTATCTTTAGAGGTTTTATGGTCTAAATTACTGCCTGAATAACCCGATATCATGGGAAATCTTTAGAATAGTTACCTATCTCACCGTACTCATACCAACCCCAGTCTCTGCCTAGACCAGAACCACTAACTGGCCACCCTGGCCACCATGTCCCTAAGCCCCCACAAAATATACCCCTAACGGGCTAACTACTCTGAACACCACTAGCTGAAGGTAGGAAGTCTGGAACTGACCTGCTACGTTGTTTCGGGTACCTCTGCTATAACTGCTGGTACTGAGTTCCTCATCTATCATACCAACTCCTAGAAGATTACGACCTACTAAAATTTCCCTGACGGTGCTGTCTCTTCCTGCAGCCCCCTTAGGCCAAGTGACTATGCCTCTCCATATTATGAGAGTGATCCGCTACATCTAAAAATGGGCTACCATGAGATAGTAATAACTCCACATCTATCGGTATAATAGTAGCCCCATGCCTCAAATATTGTGTGAATCAAACCTCATACTCCGACACTGTCATTGATCCCTGCTACAAGTTAAAAAATTGGGACCTGAGATCTCCTGAACACTCCAAGGAACATACCGAGTCATGATTGCATCCATTAACTAGTCCCATGTCACTGGTGCATACCCTAAGAATTTGTTCTCTCTCTATGACCTCCACTTTGTCTTAGCCCATCCCTCTAACTAACACCCAATAAAATCACCCCATGTGTCTCCTATAAGCCCAATGTCTACACTTATCCTCACACTATACAACAAATTCATATGGATCCTGTCTAGAGTCACCATAAATCCTCAGAGGCCCCATACTCATAACTACATCCTCCGATCCTCGAAAGTCTTAAAAAAACCTACATGTTGAGACCGACTCAATGACTGGACCAGCTACATCTTTTGGATAGGTTTTATGGGGGGGGGGACTGTGGCTGCTGTCAGTGGCCACTGAAAAAGAAAAACTAGGGAATCCTGTTCCGCTCCCTGAACTAAAGTATGACCCTTGTCAAATGGGGATCTACCAAACATAGTCATCACACGCTACCACATATCTCTTAGTGCGGCTGAGTTTGCAATGGAAGTAGATTCATGGGTGTAGGCTCATCCCTCTCAACTCTAGTTCAGCCTTATCCTCGAGCTTTGTATTTACCTCAACCCCTATCTGAACCTCTCGGCAATGATGGGGGAGCATCATCACTTTCTAGTGTTAACCGCATGCTTTCCATATAGAGGAATAAAACCAAAATAAGTGATTAAGAAACTAATGAATACCTTATATGAAAGAAATCAACCCAATAGAAAAGCCTTGTAGCCTCCCAAAGATAGGATACAGACGTCTATGTACCAATCCACGGGATTCTTCCAGAATCCTAATCTTAAAGCCAGAGACCCAAATGAACCTAGTTCTTTGATACCACTCCATCATAACCCAAAAATCAAATTGTGATGGCATCTTTATCTCACTTGTAGAAAAGCCTGGTCCTGGACTAGAGTGGACAACGATGGGTCATAAGAAGAATCCAAAAATAAAAGAAGAAAGAGAAAGAAAAGGAAAGGATAATAGAGATATGGAAATACAAGACCAATATAAAATAACTCCCAACA